>JAVTVY010055853.1:0-28625 GCA_036873755.1 Hanleya hanleyi | reverse complement strand
TGTTAAGGATAAACATTCATAATAAAGCACTCCGTCTATGTTTGTATGCTTCACATGAACCTACACATGTTCTGTGCAACTAATATTTGAACGGTCTATTCTTAACATAACAGCCAGTGAACAGGCAACGAGGGTTCGCTGTCTTCTCGTTAAATTCCGACACAAGCCGAGCTTATGTGGTGAAAAAGCTGCAGGAGAGACACGTTGACGTCGAGGCGGATGTGACACGAGTTTGTCTCTTAAATCATAGCGAATACGAATATGAACAGCTGAATTCAAAATGGTCAGGTGGGGGTGAAATATAAGACACATTTCCTGGCTTCCATTTAGCTCAAATTTGGGCATATTCGTCATGAATGTGTTTCGGAATTCCTAATTATATGACTGACATGCTGTCTCTCGCATGTGTGCGGCATTGCCGGATGACGACTGAGGCAAAGGATATACATGTATTAGTGCTTGACTTAGGTTTTATCTAAAATTATTGGATATCAGATAGAATTAGTGAAATATCTTTGAAGAGTTTCTAGAAAATCAGGAAAATAAAATGTCCTTTTTATTGTATTTCGGGATGTGGTCTTCATGATGGGGTTATGCTTATTTTTGCATAATCTATGATTTTGTGTGGTCTGCTGTAATGAATTAGCCTTACTCTGGTACATTTAGATGAAATTAGATAGGAATTCGATTAAATATGCCTATATTTTCATACAAAAGGCAAATATTTGTTAAGGAGTTAAAATTTCAGTTTCGTAAAAAGAAAGACAATAGTTTTCCAGATCAATGCTAACAAGGAAAATGTAATAAAAAGGTGTGCTCACCAAGCTTTTCTCCCAGACAATAGGATTCCAACATGACGCACAATAGCCACGAAGCTATTACTCTGAGTACCTGGCTTCTCTGTATGTTGCGAATCTACAGACTTTTCACATAAGATTCTGTTCACGTTGTCAGGTAATGATTATCAACAATTACACTTGCGGAATATATATGTGCATCAGTAAGATGTTCCGGGAAGCGGTAATTCATTGCTTATATATCCTAATTCCTAAACACATACATTGCGACAAACCCGGTAACTGACAAAAAAACTCACTCCTATGCGTACATACCTGGTCAACCTCAAACTGAAGAGGCGTAAAATATGCCAGTTCTATACACCCGCTAAAATCAAAATTGTCCTGTTCGAAATCAGATAACAGACTTGTGAAAAGGATACTGTCTGTTTGGATTCCTAATGTATATACATGTATGTATATTATCTATGCTAAGATGAAAAACAGCTGTGCTGATTCTTATGCCAATAAACTGAACTGAAGGAGCGGAAAACCTTTTCATAGATATATGTGTCAACGCCCTCCATCATCAATGGTTCTATATCATTTAAAACTGTTCTGGCAAGTATATATTCATACATATAGACCTCGAGTTATCAGACCATAACATTTTCGGGAAACTCCAATAATTAGCCTTCGTTGAATATAGCTGGTTTTCTATTCAACAACATTATGAATATACATCAGTTCTCCACAACTCCTTTCTGAAGGGGATTTTAGTTTGTGAATGTTCTCTCTTTGACTATCATGAAAATACATGTACCTTCTTGAAATGAAAGAAACGTGTTCACACTGTAAATTAAGTACATATTGGACAATAATCGATATCTCTGCATTAACTCTACCAGTCCCCCACCAAGCAAACTTTTTACCCTATCTCCGGAACGGCAACAAATTGAGAGCTGATACTCAGCGACTTTGTAGTTTATCATATTGGGGTCATTGTGAGCCTATTTTTGATAATTCCTCGAGCAGAGCATAATGGATAAATTAAAAATGGCGGCTATATGGGGTACCAGAAAGTGATCTTTTCGTCATTTTTCTTCAAAATTTCTGTTTTCCTGCGAGGAAAAATTGACAAAAGCTATTTTATTTCGCATCAGATTATTATTTAATAATTTATCACAGGTTTTGCGAAGAAAATATACAAATCGAAAATTCGAAAAATCTGAAGGAAAAATCGACCAAAACATGTCTTTTTGAAAATGACGTCACTGAGACGTCATCAGAGCGGCCACCTTGGATTATTCTTAACATTTTTTTGGTGGAGCTTGATTTGAGGGTATGGTGTGGTAAGTTTCAGCCCCCTAGCCGGAGGGTTAAGAAAAAATATGAGGCGGGGGGGCGTCGAAATGCCGGAACAGGTCCCAAATTGCCCAGGTCCGGTAGGGTTAAATATGGGTTGGTCTTTTTATACAAACACGCTTATAGATTTATTGAAATGTCATTCGCTAGTAAAATAATTAAATTAGGGCCTACCATAGATAACTTATTGACCTATCATGGATAACTTCTTGGCTTACCATAGATAAATTATTTACCTACCATAGATAATATATTGGCCTACCACAGATAACATATTGGCCTACCTCAGATAACTCATTTGTCTACCACAGATAACTTATTTGCCAACCATAGATAACTTATGTTCCTACCATGGATAACTTATTGGCCTACCAAGGATAACTTATTGGTCTACAACAGATAACTTATTGGCCTACCATAGATAAGATGTTGGCCTACCATAGATACATGTAACTTATTGGCCTACTACGGATAACTTATTGGCCTACCAAGGATAACTTATTGGCCTACCAAGGATAACGTATTGGTCTACCACACAAAATGTATTGACCTACCATAGTTAACTTATTGGCCTACCATATATACATGTAACTTATTGGCCTATCATGGATAAGTTATTGGCCTATCAAGGATAATTTATTGGCCTACCATATATACATGTAACTTATTGGCCTACCATGGATAACTTATTGGCCTATCAAGGATAACTTATTGGCCTACCAAGTATTACTACTGAAGATGTACAGTAAAAATAGTCCGCCCAATTGGTACTATGTAGGAGAACGATCTTGTAATGTCATTCTAAGCAGACTTCGGAACGGCTGTAGTTCTCTGAACGGGGACCTGTTTCTTAATTACATTACTGATTCATCCAGATGCACATGTGGTCACAGCGACGAAACCGCTGCTCACTACCTACTAGAATGTCCAATTTATGCTATTCTACGCCGTACAATGCTAGATAATATAAAAAATGCAGGCTACCATGACGCTCCATCTGTAACACTAATGCTATACGGTTATCATTCAATTAGGAATGCCATAAACGACTTGATTGCCGTGAATGTATGTGAGTACATAACGTCAACAAAACGGTTTTAATGTCAATATTTTCATCCTTTTGACTACCTCTTTGTTATGTTTGTCCTACAAAGCGCATCCAAGCGTGCCCCACTAGCATCTTCTGGACGACCAATCCTCTCCTACATGTCGATATCACTGTTAATAATGCATTCATTTTATATTATTATGTAATCATTCGGTACACATCATTCCTGACATGTAAATCTATATATTGTTCTGTACAGATATCTTCCACATCTCCTCTTGTACATATTTATCCAAAACATTGTAAAATGTATTTTATGAACAATTTGGAGACACGATATAAGCCCCGAGCTTAAAGTGTTTCCCGTGTGACGCATAAATTACGTTTAAACCAAGTATAGCATATTTGTCTTCCAAGGATAACGTAAAGGCCTACCATAGATAACTTATTGGGCTACCATAGATAAATTACTGACTTATCACAGATAACTTATTGACCTACCATAAATAACTTATTGGCCCACCACAGATGAATCATTGGCCTACCATACATGAGGTATTGGAAAAATTCTGAAAAGAAGCATGGCCAGTAATTGATAGAAACAATGAATAAGTGAATCTATATATTGGTAATCAGTCCATGTGTAACAGTAGTCTCAGTCCACTCACTATGAGTCAAAGGATTTAACAGTCAAGTAAAGGTCAAAGTTCATTAAGCATTTTAGAGTATGTTGTTGTGATACATTTAATTTTAGTGTTTGTTTATTTTCAGGGATTTTTATATTATAAATTGGCTTTCAATGAGTTGAATATGCAACGTTTACGTATTGGCTAATTAACCTAATTCAAAATAAAACCAGCGATGTTTAATGATCAAGAAATTGTAAGGTTCCGATAGTCGATAAAGCTGATTCATAAGTCACCAAGTCACTCACTCACTCATTCACTCACAGACGTGCGGTTCATCGAGCGGACATTGGTATAAGTGATTCGCAGTAATCCAAGTACATCACGACTATGACGTGTGAAAGCAGTCGAGCAGGACTGTAAAACAGAACCGTGGCTATATTTGACGCGTTCGGTCGAGTAACAATCACTGCCTGTGTCGTATACTAGCAGATGAAGAATTTGTGCTTGCTTGCAAGAGACATACTCGGACATAATGGACATTCTTCATCGCCAGGCTATCAAGACACTGATGAAACTGATGAAACGATAGTTTTCTGTCAAGTACAGCCACGGTTCTGTTTTACAGTCCTGCACGACTGCTTTCGCACAACTGATATACATCTTGACCCAGCTGGTAATTTCGACCAAACATGGGTACATGAGTAGAGGGAGCACGGCGGTCCTCTTGACAGGTTAAACAAGGGGAATCCCACAAAAAGTTCATAAATGTTGATTCAGTAGATCATCAGGAAAGGGCATTATCAATGGTTAAGGAACGTAGAATGAAACGTGTTTGAATCAGTTTAAATCGGTTTGAACAGATTTTACTAATAACTTCAGCTAGCTCTATAAAAGCGAGCGTTCACGTCCGTTTTAGCAGACATTCTACCACGATGTTCACCAGTGCCACCTGCTCGATGTGATTTCGACAGTTGATACCATAAACGTGCACTCCAAGAACTACTCCATGAAGTACCCACACATCTATGTGTGGAACGTGGTCGTTTATGGTTCGTCAATTTACTTCCCATCAATGTGTCCCCCGTGAAACACGCCAGCTCTCACCATTCTTGAGACCAAACGAGTCAGTGCCCATGAAGGTCGATCTTCAAGTCGAATTATTCATGGAGATTGATCCCAGCGTGGGGAGCCCACCCGTTTACCTTCGATCAAATATGATCCTGGCGTACAAACGGCTGTGAAATGGTCATACTATTCACGTCAGCTAGCGCTATAAAACGAGCATTTATCCATTTTATCAGACACTGTTTCAACCAGGCACGGTACCGTTGTCCGGTATACCTGAATGGTCTGTAGGGAGCCGTTTCAGCGCATGCACCGTCTTCAACGCTAAGAACGTGCAAGCCATGTGCCACCGATGGAGGAATGTGAGGATTGTGGATAATCATCCGAAAGCCAGAATCAATTGAGATCCTATCGTCATTGGACGATACCCTGTACCGCAGAACCTCCCATGCCACCCCACGCCAGCGATGATATGCACGTGGATGACCCCGTAGACGTACCGGTACTTAGGGAGGTCTTGCCTGGCACCAATCCAGTGAGTGAGATATATCGGCGCCATGATCCGACGGTGTTTTCATCGCCACCTTCCCCTGCTAGACCTCTACAATTTCCGACTTGTCTACCTTGTCCACCTACGGAGATACACATAACCGATCTTTGAAGATCAAGCCACTGCCGTTTACCTGACTCTAATCTGCGAGTGAATCTTATGCCATGAAGAGACATAGCAGCTGCGGTACTACTATCCCAGTGCCAACATCTACGTGTTCAACCAAAACCCTTCACCAGAAAGGGTCGTGCCTCGCTGGATCCGGCTTTAATCCGGATCGACACTTTGAAGTTCTTGGTTCTTGTGGTGAGAACCGGTATATTCAATGTTATTTCGCCCAGCTAGCCACCTAACTGGCTAACAGATGTAGTTTGAAATTCGCACGGGATTTATATGGCGTTAATGTCAGATATAATGTTCTGCGATATTATATCTGAGTTTACTGAGATTGAAACTTGTCAAACAAGGCTATACAGTCAAACGCATCCATTCTAAGTTTATCAAATTCTGGGATAAATATCGTACACTGACGGCAAAATACGATCGTAGAGTAGAATTCGGGACTAAGAAACTTTGTTTCCTCTCCATGTGTTCAAATGAGCAGTCTCTATCCCTACTGTGACTGAGATACATCTCAGACTTGGGAATTCATTTGGATAAATAATACTGGTCAGTGATAAGAGTTTTATGTAAATAACCATGGTATCTTATCAGTGAAATTGCTGCCCGCTCGTCTCTTGCAGAAAGTCAGCTTTCTTATTTTCGTCTAATGTATAGATGAAATCGATGCTTACTGTCGTATGAAAGAGGCCTTCCGATTACTGACGCGGAAATTCTTTTGTGGAAAACTGTTGAATATTGAATTTGGACCACAACGATGAAGTTATATTAAGACTACAGCTCGCGGGGGAATTCCCCTCTTACCACCCAAGATAGGTATATGTGAGTGACCTTTCGTTCGTGTTTGTCGATAGGTCTTCACTGTAATTAGATTACTATTTCTCCAACTTCCTGATAACATCATGATACGAATGCACAGTCGAGGAGCTTGGGGAAAGGGCATGTTCGCGTGCGCAGCAATGTTTCGGGCGATCTGGGGATCATCCTTGGTCCCGATGTTTAGATAATTTACGACGCCACCAGGCCTCCACCCACACGATGCACGGTATACTTGTATAACCTGCGCACGGTCTTTCAATCGGGAGGATCCTTTACTGCGCCACGAACGCTCATTCCACGAGGGCGCGACGAAACAATGTAATGAATGTGGTCAACTCTTCAAACGACCCAGCCAGTTAAGACAGCATCAGCGTTTGATTCATGGTCCGTCACCAAGGTTTGGGCGACAACTTCCCACTAAAGAGGCACCCAGGAGGGTCAGACCCAGGGAAGATGAGCCCGGGGAGACGAATGCAACTGGTGATGCGATCACAGAGAGCCCGCCTATACCCACAATTCAGAAGAGCCTAGATATCCAGCCAGTCCCTAGAATTACTGTTGCCAGTCATACGCCTGACGACATAGAACATTTTCTGGAAGATGCAGTGGATTTTCCTAGCGATATGGACGCCCATCCAGTGAGTGACATCTATCGGCGTCAATGGCCCATGATACGGCACGTTTTCCACCGTGATCGCCCTATTCCAGATATCTACAATTTCCCACTGACCGACCTCGCCCGTCTACGCAGCTACGTGGAAGCCATCTTCAATGACCAAGCTACGGTCTTCAGATTGAATGTCGCTTTCGGATACATATTACGTCACAAAGAGACGGACCAGTTACGGTATTATTATGCCAGTAATAACAGCCATGTGTTTGACCAGCCGTTCACCATCATTAACCGGGCGTCGCTAGAGACGATGCTAGAGAAACTGGACACCGTGGATCCCTTGAGATGGGCACATTGTCAACGCCCCAACACACAATGGGTCGTAGAGAGGGTCACTAATGTTACGTTCTTCGTTACCAAGCTGACCAACCACCCCCATCGGCTGAATGCGTCACCCTTGCACTGATGAATAGCATAACATGCCGTATATGCTCTCTATGTCTACATGCTGATCGTTGACTTGAGCTCAGTAAACACTTGTACCTAATGTGACGGTGCGTTAACTAACAAAACATGCTGTTTGATATTTCAGTTTGTTTTGCTGTGAACATACTAAACATACCCAGGGCGGCTCCCCAGCATGGGTTTGATGTAACATTGGGAATAATAAACTGTATCAACATTGCTGAACTTGTTGTTATTCACGACAACCGCTTTCCGCTATACTTGGATGAAATATATACCCCGATGTGATATAGTGCCTTTGCACACTTCCGAAACTTCCCTTTAACCCGCACACGCGTGCGGCCGGATAACCCGTGCGCGCTGTGGCCGGGGCGGGCCGGGGAAAACCCGGATGTTGAAAAGAATCCGGATGTTGAAGAGGTCCCGGATGTTCTAGTACACGCATTCCATACGTCTGAGGAAAAAATAGAACTCGTCTGTGTTCGGAGGTCATTCTGAAAACCGAAAGTGACGTCACACACCACCCACCAAACCACGTGACCTGCGCAGCTGAATGTTGAACACGAACGACACACTAGTCCAGGCGGATGCGCCTTCAAGACTGCTTCACATTGATACCTCACTCGACTCCATCGGACCATTAGTGGCCTACCTAGATCCCAAAACGTCTATTTCCATACCCTTTTCCCACAATTCCCTGTCTGCGCATGCGCAGAATGTTGAACACGAACGACACACTAGCCCAGGTGCATGCTCCCTCACGTATGCTTCACATTGATACCTCAGACGACCCAATCGGCCCACTAGTGGCCCACCTACATGTAGTCCCCAAAACGGCTATTTCCATACCCTTTGTCCATGGCGCATGCGCAGAATGACGATATTTCAACCCTACACCCAGCCCATCAGATGCCCCTTCACGAATGCTTCACATTGATACCTCATACGACCCAATCGGTCCACTAGCGGTCCCTAGAGATTGCCGAACATTCTCACGAAAACCCACGTATTTGGGACTACTTTCGGACCGCGGAGGCAGACCGCATCACCGCCAGACCGCATCACCGCGGTGGAATACATCCCCAGGTCACGCCCCATTCATCCAGACCGGAAGTGACATCATACCTGCGCACAACACTCCTGCGCACACCTCCACAAAACCTCCACTTTCGGTTTCTCGCGCATGCGCAGTAACGAGCCAGAGCGTCGAAATCCTTGCTACATACTACTCCTGACATTCATTTTGCTCAAATATGGGCATATTCATGATGAATGTGTTTCGGGATTCTCAATAATATGCCTGACATGCTCTCTCGAAAAGTGTTTGCTTTGTCAGATGACGAATAAAGCAAAGGATATTTGTGCCGTGTGGAAGATGTGTAAACATCAATCTTGCGACGTTAAGTTCGCCAAGTGACCTAATAGGTCTCCCCCCACTAAAGGAGGAAATTCTCCTTGGTATGGAAATAACTACTAGGTCTAGATCGCCAGCAGTAAATATAGGCCCTCTGTATAAATTGACCACCACGCGTACACTATATAGGTGTTATCTAAAACTTATTGGATATTAGATAGAAATGGTGAAATCTCTTTGAAGAGGCTCTAGAAAATTAGGAAAATAAAGTGTCCTTTTTATTGTATTTCGACAAGAGTTATGGCCTAGCTTTAAATCTCGATATTAAAAATGAAGGATGTGATCTTCATTATGGGCTTATGCTTAATTTTGCATAATCTAGGATCGTGTGTGGTCTGCAGTGATGAGTTAGCCTTACTCTGGTACATTTAGATGAAATTAGATAGGAATTCGATTAGATATGGCTATATTTTCATACAAAAGGCAAATATTTGTTAAGAAGTTAAAATTTCATTTTCGTGAAAACAAAGACAATAGTTTTCCAGAACAATGCTAAAAAGGAAAATGAAATGAAAAGGTGTGCTCACCAAGCTTTCCTTCGAGACAATAGGATTCTAACATGACGCTCAATAGCCGCGAAGCTATTACTCTGAGTACCTGGCTTCTCTGAATATTGCCAGTCTAGAGACTTTTCACATAAGATTCTGTTCACGTTGTCAGGTAATGATTATCAACAATTAAACTTGCGGAATATATATGTACATCAGCAAGATGTTCCGGGAAGCGGTAATTCATTGTTTATATATTCTAATTCCTAAACACATACATTACGACAAACCGGTAACTGACAAAAAACTCATTCCTATGTGTACATACCTGGTCAACCTCAACGCAAGCCGAATGCGTGGTTCAACTGGAGAGGTGTAAAATATGACAGTTCTATACACCCGCTAAAACAAAATTATCTCGACCGAAATCAGATCACAGATTTGTAAATAGGTTACTTACTGCCTGTTGGGTAAGGGCGGAAAGTCTGTTCATAGATATATGTCTCACCGCCCTTCATTATCAATGGTTCTATACCATGTAAAACTGTTCTAGCACGTATATATTCATATATATGGACCTAGAGTTATCAGACCATAACATTTTCGAGAAACTTCAATAGTTAGCCTTCGTTGAATATAGCTGGTTTTCTTTTCAACAACATTATGAACACACGACGTTTCTCCACAACTCCTTTTTAAAGGAAATTTTAGTTTGTGAATGTTCTCTCTTTGAATATCATGAAAATCCATGTACCTTCTTGAAATGAAAGGAACTTTTTCACACTGTAAATTAAGTATATATTGAGCTATAATCGATAGTCTCTCCATTAACCCTGTCCGTCACCCACCAACCCTGTCCGTCACCCACCAACCCTGTCCGTCACCCACCAACCCTGTCCGTCACCCGTCCGTCACCCACCAACCCTGTCCGTCACCCACCAACCCTGTCCGTCATCCACCAACCCTGTCCGTCACCCAACAACCCTGTCCGTCACCCAACAACCCTGTCCCTGTCCGTCACCCACCAACCCTGTCCGTCACCCACCAACCCTGTCCCTGTCCGTCACCCACCAACCCTGTCCGTCACCCACCAACCCTGTCCCTGTCCGTCACCCACCAACCCTGTCCCTGTCCGTCACCCACCAACCCTGTCCCTGTCCGTCACCCACCAACCCGGTTCGTCACCCAGCAACCCTGTCCGTCACCCACCAACCCTGTCCCTGTCCGTCACCCACCAACCCTGTCCCTGTCCGTCACCCACCAACCCTGTCCGTCACCCACCAACCCTGTCCCTGTCCGTCACCCACCAACCCTGTCCGTCACCCACCAACCCTGTCCCTGTCCGTCACCCACCAACCCTGTCCCTGTCCGTCACCCACCAACCCTGTCCGTCACCCACCAACCCTGTCCGTCACCCGCCAACCCTGTCCCTGTCCGTCACCCACCAACCCTGTCCGTCACCCACCAACCCTGTCCCTGTCCGTCACCCACCAACCCTGTCCGTCACCCACCAACCCTGTCCCTGTCCGTCACCCACCAACCCTGTCCCTGCCCGTCACCCACCAACCCTGTCCGTCACCCACCAACCCTGTCCCTGTCCGTCACCCACCAACCCTGTCCATCACCCACCAACCCTGTCCGTCACCCACCAACCCTGTCCGTCACCCACCAACCCTGTCCCTGTCCGTCGCCCACCAACCCTCTCCCTGTCCGTCACCCACCAACTCTGTCCGTCACCCACCAACCCTGTCCGTCACCCACCAACCCTGTCCCTGTCCGTCACCCACCAACCCTATCCCTGTCCGTCACCCACCAACCCTGTCCGTCACCCACCAACCCTGTCCGTCACCCACCAACTCTGTCCGGTAACTGACAAAAAACTCATTCCTATGTGTACATACCTGGTCAGCCTCAACGCAAGCCGAATGCGTGGTTCAACTGGAGAGATGTAAAATATGACAGTACACCCGCTAAAACAAAATTATCCCGACCGAAATCAGATCACAGATTTGTAAATAGGTTACTGTCTGTTGGGTAAGGGCGGAAAGTCTGTTCATAGATATATGTCTCACCGCCCTTCCCTGTCCCTGTCCGTCACCCACCAACCCTGTCCCTGTCCGTCACCCACCAACCCTGTCCCTGTCCGTCACCCACCAACCCTGTCCCTGTCCGTCACCCACCAACCCTGTCCGCCACCCACCAACCCTGTCCCTGTCCGTCACCCACCAACCCTGCCCGTCACCCACCAACCCTGTCCGTCACCCGTCCGTCACCCACCAACCCTGTCCGTCACCCACCAACCCTGTCCGTCACCCACCAACCCTGTGTCCGTCACCCACCAACCCTGTCCGTCATCCACCAACCCTGTCCCTGTCCGTCATCCACCAACACCAACAACCCCTGTCCGTCACCCAACAACCCTGTCCCTGTCCGTCACCCACCAACCCTGTCCGTCACCCACCAACCCTGTCCCTGTCCGTCACCCACCAACCCTGTCCGTCACCCACCAACCCTGTCCCTGTCCGTCACCCACCAACCCTGTCCGTCACCCACCAACCCTGTCCGTCACCCATCAACCCTGTCCGTCACCCACCAACCCTGTCCCTCACCCACCAACCCTGTCCGGTAACTGACAAAAACTCATTCCTATGTGTACATACCTGGTCAACCTCAACGCAAGCCGAATGCGTGGTTCAACTGGAGAGGTGTAAAATATGACAGTTCTATACACCCGCTAAAACAAAATTATCCCGACCGAAATCAGATCACAGATTTGTAAATAGGTTACTGTCTGTTGGGTAAGGGCGGAAAGTCTGTTCATAGATATATGTCTCACCGCCCTTCCCTGTCCCTGTCCGTCACCCGCCAACCCTGTCCGTCACCCACCAACCGTGTCCCTGTCCGTCACCCACCAACCCTGTCCCTGTCCGTCACCCACCAACCCTGTCCCTGTCCGTCACCCACCAACCCTGTCCGTCACCCACCAACCCTGTCCCTGTCCGTCACCCACCAACCCTGTCCGTCACCCACCAACCCTGTCCGTCACCCACCAACCCTGTCCCTGTCCGTCACCCACCAACCCTGTCCGTCACCCACCAACCCTGTCCGTCATCCACCAACCCTGTCCGTCACCCACCAACCCTGTCCCTGTCCGGCACCCACCAACCCTGTCCGTCACCCACCAACACTGTCCGTCCTACTGTTGGCCTACAATAAATAATATATTGGCCTACCGTGGATAACGTATTGGTCTACAAAGGAAAGCTTACTGCTCTACCTCAGATAATGTATTGGTCTACCATAGATAACTTATTGGCCTACCATAGGTAACTTACTGACTTATCACAGATAAATTTATTGGCCTACCATAGATAACTTATTGGCTCACCACAGATAACTCATTGGCCTACCATACATGACGTATTGAAAAAATTCTGAAAAGAAGCATGGCCAGTAAACGATAGAATCAATGAATAAGTGAATCTATATATTGGCAATCAGTCCCTGTGTAACAGTAGTCTCAGTCCACTCTCTATGACTCAAAGGATTTAACAGTCTAGTAAAGTACAAAGTTCATTAACGTTAACAAATTGGGTAGCCAATGAGCACTTCGAATGTTTCGCAACTAAAAACAATACTGATGCTCTGGCCGTTTTGGATTATGTTGTTGTAATACATTTAATTTTAGTGGTTGTTTATTTTCACGGATTTTTATATTATAAATTGTCTTTCAATGAGTTGAATATGCAACGTTTCCGTATTGGCTAATTAACCTAATTCAAAAATAAAACCAGCGATGTTTAATGATCAAGAAATTGTAAGGTTCCGATAGTCGATAAAGCTGATTCATAACTCACTAACTCACTCACTCACAGACGTGCGGTTCGTCGAGCGGACATTGATATAACATGTTAGGGGAATCACTCTCTCTAAATTGGCGATAAAAAGGGTCGTTTTCGCTCAATAAATCAGTTCACATAATGAATTCCGCAAAATCCTATTGAGGCGCATACAGACATATCTATCCGCATTAAATGGTAGTAAAAAAGCAAATTGTCATCTATCTAATTTGCATAATAATAGGCCAAACATCCTTCGCGCTGTTTAAACAACATTGGCTGGTTCTTTACTTGGCAAATTAATTTTATGACATGGAACAATAGATAAATCAATGCGCCTGAAATTTTGATGCATTGGTTCAGAAGGAATCAAAAGATATTGAGCAAAAACGACCTTTTCTACCTCCATTTTAGAGAGCGGGATTGCCCTAACCTGTATAAGTGGCTCGCAGTAATCCAAGCACATCACGACTATGATGTATATGAGTTGCGTGAAAGCAGTCGTACATGACTGTAAAACAGAACCGTGGCTATATTTGACGCGTTCGGTCAAGTAATTAACACTGCATGTGTCGTATGCTAGCAGATGAAGAATTTGTGCTTGTTTGCAAGAGACATACTCGGACATAATGGACATTCTTCATCGCCAGGCTACCAAGACACTGATGAAACTGATGAAACGATGGTTTCCTGTCAAGTACAGCCACGGTTCTGTTTTACAATCCTGCACGACTGCTTCCACACAACTCATATACATCTTGACCCAGCTGGTCAATTCGATCAAAAATAGGGAGCACGGCGGTCCTCTTGACAGGTTAAACAAGGGGGGGTACCACAAAAATGTTGATTCAGTAGATCGCCAGGAATTTTTTCACATTTTCTGGTAGAGCTTGTCCCAAGGGTATAGTGTGGTAAGTTTCAGGTCCCTAACTCAAGGGGTAAGAAAAATAATTAGGAGGAGGGGGTCCCCCCCCCTCCCCGGCCAGGATACGTTCCAAAAGGTCCAGGCCAGATATGGTTAAGGAATGTAGAACGAAACGTGTTTGAGCCAGTATAAATCGGTTTGAACAGGTGTACTAATAAACTAATAACTTCAGCTAGCTCTATAAAAGCGAGCGTTCTCGTCCGTTTCAGCAGACATTCTCCCACGATGTTCACCTGTGCGACCTGCTCGATGTGATTTCATCGCCTAGACAGTTGATACCACAAATGTCGCACTCCAAGAACTACTCCATGAAGTACCCACACATCTATTTGTCCCCCGTGAAACACGCCAGCTCTCACCATTGTTAAGACCAAACGAGTCAGTGCCCATGAAGGTCGATCTTCAAGTCGAATTGTTCATGGAGATTGATCCCAGCGTGGGGAGCCAACCCGTTTACCTTCGATCAAATATGATCGTGGCGTACAAACGGCTGTGAAGTGGTGATACTATTCACGCCAGCTAGCGCTATAAAACGAGCATTTATCCATTTTATCAGACACTTTTTCAACCAGGCACGGTACCGTTGTCCGGTATACCTGTATGGTCTGTAGGGAGCTGTTTGAGCGCATGCACCATCTTCAACGCCATGAACGTGCACGCCATGAACCACCGACGGAGGAATATGACGGTTGTGGATGATCATCCGAAAGACAGAATCAATTGAGACACCATCGTCAATGGACGATACCATGTACCGCACAACCTCCCATGCCACCCCAAGCCAGCGATGATATGCACGTGGATGACCCCGTAGACGTACTTAGTGAGGTCTTGCCTGGCATCAATCCAGTGAGTGAGATGTATCGGCGCCATGATCCGACGGTGTTTTTATCGCCACCTCCCCCTGCTAGACCTCTACAATTTCCGACTTGTCTACCTCGTCCACCTACGGAGATACACAGAACCGATCTTACAAGATTAAGCCACTGCCGTTTACCTGAATCTAATCTGCGAGTACACATTATGGCATGAAGAAACCGAGCAGCTGCGTTACTACTATCCCAGTGCCAACATCTAAGTGTTCAACCAAAACCCTTCACCAGAAAGGGTCGTGCCTCGCTGGATCCGGCTTCAGTCCAGATCGACACTTTGAGCTCGTTGGCATAGGTCCAGAAGCAGTGCCCCAACACATAACGGACGGTGAGGATGGTCACCAATGTTTTTCGTCACCAAACTAACAGACCAGCCTTTGACAGCGTTGGCTATAATTTAACAAGAAAACTTGCTCAAACTGGACAAACAAAGACAATAAACATATCCAGATCGCCTGGGTATGATATAATTTTCGGGAAAATAACATGGTTGACATCAAATCCTATGTTGTTCTCTTATTGAACTAGCCAATCAGAATTGTGCTAGTTTTAGCACTGACCACACCTGTAGATGCGTGTGTGTGTGTGTGTAGTTTGTTGGGAAGGAGAATAAAACAATCTGTGTCAAGTTAGTCGTCTCTCCGTCGTCAGGAGGCTCCGAAAAGAGTCCTTTTTCAGCGGGAATGCACGGGCGTCATTGCCACAGCATCAGGTTCAGTACTGTTGAACGACATCCGAACATGCGTTCTCTCTACTAATTCCTGTGTGCGCAACCGCATATCAGTCACTCCTAGGCCCGGACACCTATGCTACAACACAACAAAAGCGTTTCACAGAAACCCTATATTGCACCAGTATGCCTCGTCTAGTCCCACTTTACGCCCCAGGTTACAAACCAACGCACATTTAGGCACATCAAGCTGCGCTTTCACCACTACTGACACCACAGATGATGTCACACGTCGGCGTCACCCAGCACGCAACATCGGGACCAAGGATGATCGCCCAAAACATTCCTGTGCACGCGAGCATGCCCTTTCCCCAAGCTCCTCGACCGTTCATTCGTATCATGACGGAGTCGGGGTGGTCCCTAGTTCGTTCAAAGAATTCCCTGCGTACCCAAACATTCCCATTCACTACTACACCTCGACTGCGCATGCGTACCATATCATCTCGGGTCCACGGGAACAGCAGCGCAATATACTTCTCCTCGACGAGCGCTTCAATACGACACCTTGCTCGGCCCATTTCGAACACGTATGATCACCTAGACCCATTTTACTGGGTGTAAATTCCGTTTCATAAGATGTCCCTCGTCTTTCATCGGAAGACCATATTCACACGACAATACTAGCAGGTATATAGTTCTGCAACAGAGGCCGGAAGTGACTCGGTTTTCCATCAACCGGGGCCAGCGGTATCACAATTGTCATCAAAAACTCCCTCGGATATGAGCATTATGAATCTATGAACATTAAAAGGGTGATGGAAAACGATGTCGGCGTACTGACCAGAAGTCATATGACCCCACAGACAAATATTCTGACTGCATATTTCTAAAACATCGAAAGCCAAAAGTGACCCCTATATTGATTCGTATCCCAGCCACGCTTTTATTGTAGCTGTCCATGTGGACATATTGAATGACATGACCACGAGATCCCTTGCGCCGACTTGAGTGGTGTTAGATACAAATATTTGTATGTATGTATGCGACGATGTAATAGACCTATCAAGTCATCTGCTGGAAGATGTTATAAACATATTTTATTGCAAATATTGCAATAGGATTAGGTACAAGTTCTTACAACTTACTAGACCTTCTCCTAATTAAAATAAAAGAAATTACAGTATAGTACATGGCATAATGAACAAAACTTGATATATATATATATATCTACATAAGAAAAATAACGAAAAAACCTTCTCAACTTTCTACATCATTATATTCCGACTGCAGTTTCGAACGTAATGTTCTTTTCAAGGAATACTGTTTTCAAATGACAGACTGGTATATATACAAGTACAGGGCACAACGGTCGCTAGACGATGTGCCTGGCTTAAGCAAGCAGTGACTTGATAACATGCTGACATTAATAGAAACAGTTGGTCACAATAAACATGAAAAGAGAGATTAAAAGGGATAATTCAAACGAGTACAATACATGCAGTAACAATAATCAAAATCAAACATAATTGGTCTGCGAAGCAGAGGTGGGTATTTTCAGGATATGACATGCTTCAACAGTTTGATAAATACGTATATGTATTGCATGAAATCTAATTTCACAAAGTTGTTAAACAAACAAAATAAGAAATATTTTCAAGGTCTATGTGATCCGTTTAATTCGGAACCATACCTTTCTATAAACATCGTTTCTTTAACATCCAATAAGGCTTGATTCTCATTTAGTACTTTGTAAAAAGGGAAAACTTTAAAAGAAGGGGTCAAATGTATGGCACACTGTCTGATGTGTCGGCTGACAGGGAGATGACAATGGTTTTCATTATTAATCTGTTGCCTGTGAACAGTTAATCTAGATCTTAAATCTGTGGTTTGACCGATATACTGTTTTCCACAGCCCTGACAAATCAGTGCGTATACAACATATTTACTGTCACATGACATGTTGAATTTAACCTCAAACACAGAATTTGTGTCATTGAATTTAATGCTAGGTCCTTCTAGTATATGGATACATGCGCCACATTTCGATCTGTTACATTTCGCGACCTGTGCATGTAACTGGCTTTCCGAAAAACGAGCTTTTGTAAGAATCTTCTTAAGATTTGGGGCTTGTCTCTTGCTATTAATAAAAGATGAATTGTTAACAATATCTTTCATTTTAGCACTATTGTTTAGAATAGGTAACGTGTTTAGCACTATCGGGAAAATGTTATTATTATTCGGGTTGTGTGTAGTGACGAGAGGTATAACATTTCCGTTTGTGGCTTTAGCAGATGACTGACGAAGTTCGCTTACGGGCTGGGCAGATGCCTTCCTTATTCCCTTATCAATAAGGCCCTCTGGGTAACATCGAGAGATTAAAGAGGTTTTCGGCTCAGTTAGCCGTAGCGCCCGAATACTGGGATCAATCACGATAGTGCAGATTCGGCGTGCCAAAGTGTAGGGAATATTTTCTCTGGTGTGTCTTGGATGGTTGGAGTGGAAGTGGAGATATAGTTGTGTGTCCGTTGGTTTTCTGTAGATGTCTGTGGTTATAGTTTCCTCAGATTTCAAAATAAGAATATCTAAAAATGGAATGCTCTCGTCACTTGTTTCCATAGTGAAAGAAATCTGAGGATGAAGGAAATTCAGGATGTCATGCAATGACTCAAGTGAACCATTTTCAAGGGGCCAGAAAATGAAGCAATCGTCAAGATATCTACGCCAGTTTTCTTTGAATATCTGGCCAAAATTATCTCCATAAGAGGTGTTTATCTTGGCATATAGGGTCAGTTCCAGGTAACCCATAACCAGAGTTGCGTAAACAGGTGCCACTTTGGTTCCCATAGCCGTACCAAGGACTTGCATGTAGAAACGATCATTAAAACAGAACGAGTTGTTGTTCAAAATGAATTCCAAGCTATCTAAGATAAAATCCTTCTTAAAACGACTGTGGAGCGTTGCAGGGAAATTATCGAGCCAGTACTTGACGGCTTCAAGGCCTAGGCTATGCGGAATGTTACTGTATAGACTGTTTACATCAAATGTAGCCATTTTAGTTTCAGAGTTCACTTGATCTGGTAGGCCGTTTAAGAAATCCAAACTATCTCTTACATAACTTTTGACATGGGTGATAAAAGGTCGGAGAAGGATATCTGTTAAATGGCTTATTCTTTGAGTCGGGGAATTTAAGGTCACGGGGACGGGGAATTGTAACGTGTTCCGATTTTTGAATTTGGATGGCCTGTTTTATTGGCCCGTTATATTTTAACACCTCTTATGGAGATAATTTTGGCCAGATATTCAAAGAAAACTGGCGTAGATATCTTGACGATTGCTTCATTTTCTGGCCCCTTGAAAATGGTTCACTTGAGTCATTGCATGACATTCTGAATTCCCTTCATCCTCAGATTTCTTTCACTATGGAAACAAGTGACGAGAGCATTCCATTTTTAGATATTCTTATTTTGAAATCTGAGGAAACTATAACCACAGACATCTACAGAAAACCAACGGACACACAACTATATCTCCACTTCCACTCCAACCATCCAAGACACACCAGAGAAAATATTCCCTACACTTTGGCACGCCGAATCTGCACTATCGTGATTGATCCCAGTATTCGGGCGCTACGGCTAACTGAGCTGAAAACCTCTTTAATCTCTCGAGGTTACCCAGAGGGCCTTATTGATAAGGGAATAAGGAAGGCATCTGCCCAGCCCGTAAGCGAACTTCGTCAGTCATCTGCTAAAGCCACAAACGGAAATGTTATACCTCTCGTCACTACACACAACCCGAATAATAATAACATTTTCCCGATAGTGCTAAACACGTTACCTATTCTAAACAATAGTGCTAAAATGAAAGATATTGTTAACAATTCATCTTTTATTAATAGCAAGAGACAAGCCCCAAATCTTAAGAAGATTCTTACAAAAGCTCGTTTTTCGGAAAGCCAGTTACATGCACAGGTCGCGAAATGTAACAGATCGAAATGTGGCGCATGTATCCATATACTAGAAGGACCTAGCATTAAATTCAATGACACAAATTCTGTGTTTGAGGTTAAATTCAACATGTCATGTGACAGTAAATATGTTGTATACGCACTGATTTGTCAGGGCTGTGGAAAACAGTATATCGGTCAAACCACAGATTTAAGATCTAGATTAACTGTTCACAGGCAACAGATTAATAATGAAAACCATTGTCATCTCCCTGTCAGCCGACACATCAGACAGTGTGCCATACATTTGACCCCTTCTTTTAAAGTTTTCCCTTTTTACAAAGTACTAAATGAGAATCAAGCCTTATTGGATGTTAAAGAAACGATGTTTATTGAAAGGTATGGTTCCGAATTAAACGGATCACATAGACCTTGAAAATATTTCTAATTTTGTTTGTTTAACAACTTTGTGAAATTAGATTTCATGCAATACATATACGTATTTATCAAACTGTTGAAGCATGTCATATCCTGAAAATACCCACCTCTGCTTCGCAGACCAATTATGTTTGATTTTGATTATTGTTTACTGCATATATTGTACTCGTTTGAATTATCCCTTTTAATCTCTCTTTTCATGCTTATTGTGACCAACTGTTTCTATTAATGTCAGCATGTTATCAAGTCACTGCTTGCTTAAGCCAGGCACGTCGTCTAGCGACCGTTGTGCCCTGTACTTGTATATATACCAGTCTGTCATTTGAAAACAGTATTCCTTGAAAAGAACATTACGTTCGAAACTGCAGTCGGAATATAATGATGTAGAAAGTTGAGAAGGTTTTTTCGTTATTTTTCTTATATTACTGCTCCACGCCAGCAAACTTCTTTTTTTACCTATATCTACATATATATACATGCACATACACACATACATATAAAACAATAAAGTAGTCAGACAGCACCTGCGAATAATGCACATAGCATCATCATTACAATTAACAAAACTGTAGAATGTGCATGGGGTAAGGGGTGAGTGGTTTTTGTGGCATCAACAAAATCTGGCAGATCTTTTAATAAATATGCGCACTTGCTTAAAGATAATTTCATTTTCCTTGTTATTTAAGCTGCGATTGCCAAACAGGAGAAGATCCAGGGAGATTGGAAAAAATCGACAAGAGAGTTAAATAATTCCCTTCTTATATTGTCGTATTGTTTACAATAAAGGAAGTAATGATTTGAGTCTTCAATTTGTATATCGAATATGCAGAACGGGCTAGCCACCAGGTCGCTTCGGTGCAGATCCGCATTCAAACCGCTACAATCATTTCGAAGTCTGACAATGTAATATTGATAATTTTTTGTCACCTGAATTGTAATATATTGGAACACGAGGAATTTTTACTGTTATATCTGACATGAATGATGCAGTGGACACTGAATTTCTGGTGTTTGGATCAAGCTTTGGCGGAAAGTGCCATTTCTCGGAAGCCATTTTTTTGCCTTTTTGGGTCGATTTTTCGAAATTTTCATTTTTCCGATGTTTCTCTCGAAAAAAATCAAATATAATATAGAGTAATGCTTTCAATGCCTTTTAGGCAAGGAAAATGTGAAGAAATGGAGCGAAAAGATTGAAAAACACTACTTTCGCGGATACCACATGGCCGCCATTTTGAATTTACCCATGATCCTCTGCCCGGGGGTATATGAAATTAGACTCAAAATGACCCCAATAAGATAAGCTTTAAAGTTACCAAGTTTCAGCCTCCTCGGTTTTGTCGTTTCGGAGCAGCAGAGGAAAGCTCACTAGGGGGCACTTTCCGTCTCCCTCTCCCCCTCAGGCCAGATAGGGTTAAAAGGGTGGTGGAAAACGATGCGGGCGTACTGACAAGAAGTCATATGGCTCCAGAGACAAATAAACTGACTGCATATCAACCACCTCGCTGAGGGTCTGATAATACCCCAGCCACCAGTCAGATTTTTGGACTGGATTCAGGGCCGCGCGCACATCGCCGGAAGTGACATCATATATAGTAAATAGATGTTTGCCGAACATTTCGATTACTTTTCAAGTCTGCATAATATCTCTGTTGACCTAGTGTTAAAAATAATTATCTGGATATTATTTTCAATGTTTATCTGGACAGAGCGTATGAAAATTAGTTCGCTCATGTGCAAAACTGAAGGAGTTGTTCGGCCGGATTCAAACTGAACTGTGCGTACATGGGTTTTCCCTATACGTCATAGTAACGTAGTGAAGGTCAACTTCCGCTATTGGAGACAGTAATGATAAATGAGCCTGTGAAATGGAGCATGCGCTGTGGGGAGGATGACTGCATATTTCTAACATCACAAGAACCAAAAGCGATGCCTGTGGTGGTTTGTGTTCTAGCCACACTTTTCGTGTAGCTGTTCATGTGGACATATTGGATGACATGACCACACGGTTCTAGCAACTGTGGCACGCTGAACCGGCTTTCACGAACTCGCTTAGAAAGAGGTTATCACTATGAGACTGTCAGATAGGTTATTAGATGATACAATTCAGCAATAATATCGTTGCTGTCTTTGTGTTAGACTTTTATTTTCAAAGGGGAAATATAGTTTTTCGCTGTTGAAGTGGATTCAGAAATTGCCGTTCGCGATACTAACTGTTTTCTAAGACAGTATGATGATTACACATGTTTGACTGAGCTCTAGAATCGCATTAAAATCCATGTTAATTCTTAGATTCTCTCATTCATACCAGAATGATTTATATGAAAAACAATATGGTCAAAATATAAGATTTTTGGATATGTATTATTGTACTTCAATAAAGGCTATTATTTAAAGGACTTTACCATCAACTGGTTTGCTTGTGAGAGATAAACTCTATACATAGGTGTGAAAATTAAACGGTTGTTAAAATTAGAAATACCCGTTTTCACAAAGATATATTTTTATATATCATATCTACAGTAACCAAAATTATTTTTCTATAATCCTGAGTATGTATGCTTTTGAAATTATATATACATATATTGTCTTGCATTTAGATTCTGTCACCATTGTTGATGTGGATACAGGCTGGTGGGTGAGAAAACGTTGGATCGGTCTACTCTAAACAAATGTAGCAGATATAACAGGGAAGAATGTCTTTGGAAACAATGTCCTTTTTCCATGTTTCTCTTTCGGAAATCAGCTCATTTGTAAATGAGGTAAATGTTCTCGGTAGGATATAGATAAGAGCCGGACATTTGTACATCTGAACAGTCTTTTCTTTTACACCGGCATTTTGGGGGAGATCTTATCTACACCGAATGATTCATGCCGCCCCATTATCTCAACTTACAGTACTTTTGGCTTCACACTGTCTAATACATAATTCCTTATTTGGATAGTGTTTCTGTTTTCTGTTCACGTGCTCCTGTCTGCGATTACAAGGGGCGTATATTCAATGTTATTTCGCCAAGCTAGCCACCTAATTGGCTAACAGATGTAGTTTGAAATTCGCAGGGGATTTATATGGCGTTAATGTCAGATATAATGTTCTGCGATATTATATCTGAGTTTACTGAGATTGAAACTTGTCAAACAAGGCTATACAGTCAAACGCATCCATTCTAAGTTTATCAAATTCTGAGATAAATATCGTACACTGACGGCAAAATACGATCGTAGAGTAGAATATCTCTGGCACTGCGGTTCATAAATTCTGTCAAATTCTGCTAAGATTCGGGACTAAGAAACTTTGTTTCCTCTCCATGTGTTCAAATGAGTAGTCTCCATCACTACTGTGACTGAGATACATCTCAGACTTGGAAATTCATCTGGATAAATAGTACTGATCAGTGATGAGTTTCATGTAAATAACCTTGATATCTTATCAGTGAAACTGTTGACCGCTCGTCTCTTGCGGAAAGTCAGCTTTTTTATTTTCGTCTAATGTATAGATGAAATCGATGCTTACTTTCGTGTGAAAGAGGCCTTCAGATTACTGACGCGAAAATTCTTTTGTGGAAAACTGTTGAATATTGAATTTGGACAGCAACGATGAAGTTATATTAAGACTACAGCTCGTGGGGAAATTCCCCTCTTACCACCCAAGATAGGTATATGTGAGTGACCTTTCGTTCGTGTTTGTCGATAGGTCTTCACTGTAATTAGATTACTATTTCTCAAACTTCCTGGTCTTGGGAAATACTTGAATGTGTTCAGCACCCACACACGAGGTTCTGTAACCGGAGAACTTAACATGATATTAATGCAGTCTCTTTTTTATATGCAATTTATTGCAAGCTTGAAATAGCTGAATGTGTTCATCACACGCTGTGTTATCAGGCTCTGTTACCGGAGAATTTAACCTGTTTTAGATGCAGTCATATTTCTATGCAATCAATCCTGGCACTGCATGCACATACATGTGCGTTAAAGGGTCAAGGTAAATAACATCTTTGACAGTGTGAAGCCAAAAGCACTGTAAGTTGAGATATAATGGGACGGCATGATTTATTCGGTGTAAATAAGATCTCCCCCAAAATGCGTTGTAAAAGAAAAGACTGTTCGCAAGTACATGTACAAATGTCCGGCTCTGATCTATATCCTGCCGAAAACATTTAACCTGATTTGAAAATCAGTCGATTTCCTAAAGAGAAACATGAATAAGGACATTGTTTCCTAGGACATTCTTCCCTATTACATCTGCTACATTTGTTTAGAATAGACCGATCACACGTTTTTTCACCCACCAGCCTGTATCCACGTCAATAAGGGTGACAGAACCTACATGTAAGACACTCTATATATACTTTCAAATGCTCACATACTTAGGATTATAGGAAAATAATTTTGGTTACTGTAGATATGATATATAAAAATATATCTTTTTCTAATTTTAACAACCGTTTAATTTTCACACCTTTATATAGAGTTTATCTTTCACAAGCAAAACAGTTGATGGTGAAGTCCTTTAAATACTATTCTTTATTGAAGTACAATAGTACATATCTAAAAATCTTATATTTTGACCAAATTGATTTTCATATAAATCGTTCTGATGAATGAGAGAATCTAAGAATTAACATGGATTTCAATGCGATTCTACAGCTCAGTCAAAATGTGTAATCATCATACAATCTTAGAAAACAGTTAGTACGGCGAACGGCAATTTCTGAAAAATCAGATAATCCACTTTAACAGCGAAAAACTATATTTTTCCCTTTGAAAATAAAGTCTAACACAAAGACAGCAACTATATTATTGCTGAATTGTATCAGCTAATAACCTATCTGACAGATTCATAGTGATAACCTCTTTCTAAGCGAGTTCGTGAAAGCCGGTTCAACGTGCCACAGAAGCTAGAACCGTGTGGTCGTGTCATCCAATATGTTCACATGAACAGCTACAAGAAAAGTGTGGCTGGAATACAAACCACCACAGGTATCGCTTTTGGTTCTTGTGATGTTAGAAATATGCAGTCAGTTTATTTGTCTCTAGGGCTATATGACTTCTTGTCACTACGCCCGCATCGTTTCCCACCACCCTTTTAATGTTGCGTTTAATTGTTTTCTGTAAACGGTGAGATTCTGCTGGTGGACATTTCGTCCCCAAGGTTTACCCTCTGTACAAATCATTGTGATCGTAGTTTATTATGTGTAAACCTGGTGGAGAATGAAGCGATTGGTCGTTCGATCTCACAGGTATTTGTTCTGAATACCAATCTGCATTCAACATGTTCAATAAATACTCCCGCGTTTGGGCCGTTTTTTTACTATCTGACGGTCATATAGTTCATCATCTTCCAACAGATGACTTGAAAGGTCTGTTACATCGTCGCTCTGAAATATTTGTATCTAACACCGCTCAAGTCGGCCCAAGGGATCCCGTGGCCATGTCATTCAATATTTCCACATGAACAGCTACAATAAAAGCGTAGCTGGGATACAGAACTATATCTGCTCAGGTATTGGTGCTAATATTGTCGTGTGATTAAAGTCTTCCGATGAAAGACGACGGACATCTCCGGAAACGGAATTTACACCCAGTAAAATGGGTCTAGATGATCATACGTGTTCGAAATGGGCCGAGCAAGGTGTCGTATTGAAGCGCTCGTCGAGGGGAAGTATATTGCGCTGCTGTTCCCGTGGACCCGAGATGACATGATACGCATGCGCAATCGAGGGGTAGTAGACAATGGAAATGTTTGGGTACGCAGGGAATTGTTTGGACGGGCCACCCCGACTCCAAATGTGTCCGCAGGACGGCGTGTAGAATAGGACTGGGGACGGGAATCGATAACATCATGATACGGATGCACAGTCGAGGAGCTTGGGGAAAGGACATGTTCGCGTGCGCAGCAATGTTTCGGGCGATCTGGGGATCATCCTTGGTCCCGATGTTGCGTGCTGGGTGACGTCGACCTGTGACATCATCTGTGGTGTCAGTAGTGGTGAAAGCGCAACTTGATGTGCCTAAGCGTGTGTGGGTTGTAACCTAGGGCGTGAAGTGGGACTAGGCGAGGCATACTAGTACAATGTAGGGTTTCTGTAGAACGCTCTTGTTGTGTTGCAGAATAGGGGTCCTGGCCTAGGAGTGACTGATATGCGGTTGCGCACTCGGGGATTAGTAGAGAAAACGCATGTTCGGATGTCGTTCAGCGAGGGTTCAACGAAGGTACTGAATCTGATGCTGTGGCAATGACACCCGTGCATTCCCACTGAAAAGGGACTCTTTTCGAAGCCTCCTGACGACAGAGAGACGACTAACTTGACACAGATTGTTGTATTCTCCTTCCCAAAATACTACACACACACACACACACACACACACACAAATCTACAGGTGTGGTCTGTGCTAAAAATAACACTGTTCTGATTAGCTAGTTCAATAAGAGAACAACATAGGATTTCATGTCAACCATGTTATTCTCCCGAAAATTATATCATACCCAGGCGTTCTGGATATGTTTATTGTCTTTGTGCGTCCAGTTTGTGCATGCTTTCTTGTTAAATTATAGCAAACGCTGTCAAAGGCTGATCTGTTAGTTTAGTGACGGAAAACATTGGTGATCATCCTCACCGTCCGCTATGTGTTGGGGAACTGCTTCTGGACCTATGCCAACGGGCTCAAGGCGTCGATCTGGACTAAAGCTGGATCCAGTGAGGCACGACCCTTTCTGGTGAAGGGTTTTGGTTGAACACGTAGATGTTGGCACTGGGATAGTAGTACCGCAGCTGCTCTGTCTCTTCGTGGTATAAGATGTACTCGCAGATTAGATTCAGGTAAACGGCAGTGGCTTGTTCTTCAAAGATCGGTTCTGTGTATCTCCGTAGGTGGACGAGGTAGACAAGTCGGAAATTGTGGAGGTCTAGCAGGTGGCGATGAAACCACTGTCGGTTCATGGCGCCGATACATCTCACTCACTGGATTGGTGCCTGGCAATACCTCACTAAGTACGTCTACGGGGTCATCCACGTGCATATCATCGCTGGCGTGGGGTGGCATGAGGGGTTCTGCGGTACAGGGTATCGTCCAATGACGATAGCGTCTCAATTGATTCTGGCTTTCGGATGATAATCCACAATCCTCATATTCCTCCTTCGATGGTACATGGCGTGCACGTTCATGGCGTTGAAGATGGTGCATGCGCTGAAACAACTCCCTACAGACCATTCATGTATACCGGACAACAGTACCGTGCCTGGTTGAAACAGTGTCTGATAAAATGGATAAATGCTCGTTTTATAGCGCTAGCTGGCGTGAATAGTATGACCACTTCACAGCCGTTTGCACGCCACGATCATATTTGATCGAAGGTAAACGGGTGGGCTCCCCTCGCTGGGATCAATCTCTATGAATTATTCGACTTGAAGATCGACCTTCATGGCCACTGACTAGTTTGGTCTTACGAATGGTGAGAGGTGGCGTGTTTCACGGGTGACACATTGATGGGAACTAAATTGACTGGGACCACAATCGACCATTCCACGCGTGGATGTATGGGTGCTTCATGGAGTGCACGTTTGTGGTATCAACTGTCTAGGCGATGAAATCACATCGAGCAGGTCGCACAGGTGAGCATCGTGATAGAATGTCTGCTGAAACGGACGAGAACACTCGCTTTTATAGAGCTAGGTGAAGTTATTAGTACAACCTGTTCAAACCGATTTAAACTGGTTTAAAAATGTTTCATTCTACGTTCCTTAACCATTGATAATGCCCTTTCCTGTCGATCTACTGAATCAACATTTTTGTGGTATCCCCCTTGTTTAACCTGTCCAGAGGACAGCCGTACTCCATCTTCTCATGTACCTGTGTTTGATTGAAATGACCAGATAGGTCAAGATGTATATGAGTCGTGTGAAAGCAGTCGTGCAGGACTGTAAAATAGAACCGCGGTTGTACTTGACAGAAAACCATCGTTTCATCAGTTTCATCAGTGTCTTGGTAGCCTGGCGATGAAGAATGTCCATTTTGTCCCAGTATGTCTCTTGCAAACAAGCACAAATTCTTCATCTGCTAGTATATGACACAGGCATTGTTTGTTACTCGAACGAACGCGTCAAATATAGCCACGGTTTTGTTTTACAGTCCTGCTCGACTGCTTTCACACGTCATATACATCATAGTCGTGATGTACTTGGATGAGTGAGTGAGTTAGTGAGTTATGAATCAGCTTTATCGACTATCGGAACCTTACAATTTCTTGATCATTAAACATCGCTGGTTTTATTTTGAATTAGGTTAATTAGCCAATACGTAAACGTTGCATATTCAACTCATTGAAAGCCAATTTATAATATAAAAATCCGTGAAAATAAACAACCAGTAAAATTAAATATATTACAACAACATAGGCCTACTCCAAAACGGTCAGAGCATCGTTATTGTTTTCAGTTAAGAAACATTCGAAGTGCTCATTGGCTACCTAATTTGTTAACGTTAATGAGCTTTGTACTATACTGGACTGTCAAATCCTTTGAATCATAGAGAGTGGACTGAGACTACTGTTACACAGGGACTGATTGCCAATATATAGATTCA
>JAVTVY010055852.1:0-30008 GCA_036873755.1 Hanleya hanleyi | reverse complement strand
ATTAATATCTGGCAGGTTCATTGACGTTCACCAATGCTATATAAACTATCCCTCGCTTCGATGTATATTTGGACCCATAACTTTATAAAAATCAGAAGGGCTTACTCTCGAGCCCACTGAATGTCTTTCAAGGAATGTTTCGCCTATTTATTGACTTCCAAAGCGAGGATATCGTATGTCCAAAAGTTGAAGAATGCCCGCTCAGAGTATCACGATTAATTCAAAATGGAGGCTACTCAAATTCGAGGAATAAAAAGAAAATAATATTTCTGTTTATTTTTTCATCATTTTCCTTCGTAATAATGTCCAACTTTACTATTTTATTCCCCATCATGTTTTACTTTCCATCGAAAAATCCGCCCAAGTGACGACCCAAAATTCTTTTTTGAAATATGACGTAACTATGAGAACTATCCATCTGGGATTTATTAACATTTTGTGATGGAGCATTACTCAAAGAGAAAATCTGGTGGGTTTCAGCTTCTTGGCTTCAGCGATATCGAAAATAGTCATTTTGACCCAACCATTCTGGGTACCTCACGTCTATACACAATAATTCTGACAATGTATAATCTTCTTTGTCTTCAGCTAGTCAATTTGCATTTAGCCATTAAAACAAAGAGCCTCTTTTTTCCCCAGGGAAGGAAAATTATCACAATTTAGCTCCGAAGTGCACAGAATCCACTTCAGAAATCCCACGATCTCCATATTAAACATATAAGCTATTTTGTCTGATAAATACAAAGCTGTGGAGATCCGATTTTTGTGAGTTTGGTATTAAGATTTTGGATACAAGCGTCTAGTCCGTCATTCCTAATTCAGCCGTCGTCCATTAAAGAATATCCGCGTCCATAATCCAAAGGCCTATTCCATATCCATATAACAGAATTAGCACCAAATTCAAAAAAGACAATCATAGTATACATGAACATAGGCTAGTTTCCTGCAAGAGAGAAGCGGTCAACAGTTTTCAATGATGCCGACAAGACATCATGATGTTCCAAAAATATAAAATCCGTATCGCTGATCAGTATTCTTAATCCATAATAATCATTCTAAAGTCGTTATCTAGAGAATGGTGTATCTCAGTCACGCTTTGATTGTGCCTGTTCATATGAGCACCATGAAGTACATGGGTTCATACGGCCCCTAGCCCCGGGTTAAGTGACTCTCTTGTATCTCAGACACCGTTAAGCTCTATCGTGGTTCCCGAAATCAACTTCCTGAATGCTGAAAATCCCATATGGAAAGTGACATGTCATTTCTGCAAAAAAACAGCTGCCATAGGAAATATGATTCACCTGCCCCAAGTAGCAGTGTATAGTTTACAGAATCAGCTCAACACTGCAAACTCAATAATAGAGACAAAACGCAAATTCTAGCTTTCAAACAGATGTTGCGGAGATCCAATATCATTTTGAATTTTGCGATTTTAGAGGATTTGGAAGGCATTTTGGATTCTAGATGCGAATGAAGCTAAAACGTATTCTAATGGACAAAATCAACTTTAATGTTCCTGCAAATTCCATGCTACATACCAAAAAGTTCATTTCTTTGACAAATATGTCAAAGCTGCCTAGATCCAGTTTAAATGATTTTGGTGGTCATTATTTTTTTGGCTTGCACCCTGGATTTTCGCTGCCCCATATAAGACACACAAAGCTAATTTCTACATCAAACAGAAGCTGTGGTAGATCTTTGCGGCCATGTTTGATTGTTTATGTTGATAAATCTCCACAGAGCATTAGTGTACAGAACTCTGCAAATCCAGCAAATATATAAAACGGTAATTCCCGCTACAAATAAAAGAAAAATCAATATATGTGAATTTGGCGAACATTTTGAATTTTGGTGGCCATTTTGGAATGTAGATGCTCATGAGGCTGAAAGGCATATGTCCAAGCACAAAATAAATTTTCTTTATCCTGCAAACCCCATTTTGGACACAAAATATCGAGATAGTAATTGGAAATTTCGAAATAATAAATTTCGAGAGAATACGTATACGTATAGGTATATAATTTGAAGATACCAATTTAAAATTTCAATATATTAATTCGAAATTTGGAGTTACTGAGTCGAAATTTCGAGATACTAGGTCGGCATTTCGAGTTCTTAAGTCGATTTTCAGTTACCATCTCGTTTCAAAACAAATATTTCTGACCTTGGCCCCTAGTCGCTTCCGTAGGATTACAATTCCACCATCGAAACTAGTTCACCAGCCTATTCTCCCCAGTCCTAGATAATTCCTGGAAATCCCTGGTCTGGTAGGGTTAAACGAATGAAACTATACACGAGTTTATACCCACAGGCAACGTATATAAATCTATTATCGCATAGCAGGATAACGGTCTACATATTGTGAATCAGGGCGCAATATCGTATTGTGCATGCATTTCTTTCTAGACTCGTGTTCTAATAATTTGATACTGCTAATTTTCTCGTAATTTCCAGGAAAACACATGCAGAAATATATGCTACATAGATAAATCCTATCCAGTGCCAGCAGGTTTTGTCGTTGAACGATACAAAAGCATTTCCACCGTCAATGGAAAATTTCTCACCACCAAATCATCTGTATTGAACAATAATTATATTTATTTATGTATGGAAAAGGCAATACTGTTGAGTGGTATACGTATTTGATATTAGGAACATCATGTCATGACCGCATCGTTGAAAACTGTTGACTGCTTGTCTCTTTCAAGAAACTAGCTTGAGTTGCTTGAATTTTTAGCGCTAATAGTGAAAATTGATCATGTATCGCGACACGCTACTGGTGTTCCTGTGTCACGACACGCTGTTGATCATGTACCACGACAGGCTACTGTTGTTCCTGTATCACGACACGCTACTGTTGATCATATATCACGACACGCTACTGTTGATCATGTACCACGACACACTTCTGCTCTTCCCGTGTCACGCCACGCTACTGTTGTTCTTGTATCACGACATACTGCAGTTGATCATGTGCCACGACACGCTACAGTTTGTTGAAGATAACGAGGTCATTCTTCCATGTAAGAAGTCACGAGAGATTTTGTGCATACATGTACAAGATGGCAAGCCTGATATACAGTGAAATCTTGCATTTAATCTTGCAAATCAGTTGTAGCTTGCTCATGCAGTAACACACTGTGTATACTGGATAACCAGTAGACATTACACATGTGAATTATAGAGTGCTACAACATGACTCCGGACAGATACCCTCTTATAAGTACCTGCACAACTTCCCTCATCACTTCGAACAGATACCTTTTCATTTGCATAATGTACCTGCCTAACTCCAGGTGACACCCTGTCTAAAATTGTCAGCGTATCTACGTCACTCCGGACAGATACCTTTTTATCTGCGTAACGTACCTGCGTCTTTTCAGGTTAGGCTCTCTCTAAAATGGTCAGTGTCACTACGTCACTCCTTCACTTAAAGAGAGACCGTCTCTGAAATTGTCAGCGTCATTACGTCATTTCGAACAGATACCTTTACATTTGCGTAATGTACCTGCGCAACTTCAGGTGAGACCCTGTCTAAAATTGTCAGCGTATCTTTTTATCTGCGCAACATACCTGCGTCATTTCAGGTGAAACTCTCTTTGAAATGGTCAGCGTCAGTACGTCTCTCCAGAAAGATACCTTTTAATTTGCGTAACGTAACTGCGTCACTTCATGTGAGACCCTCGCATTGTCATCGTCACTGCGACACTTCGGACAGATACCTTTTTATTTGCGTAACATAACTGCGTCACTTAAAGAGAGACCTTCCCTGAAATTGTCAGCGTCATTACGTCACTTCGGACAGAGACCTTTACATTTGCGTAATGTACCTGCGTAACTTCAAGTGAGACCCTGTCTAAAATTGTCAGCGTATATACGTCACTCCGGACAGATACCTTTTTATCACTTCGGACAGATACCTTTTTATTTGCGTAACGTAACTGCGTCGCTTAAAGAGAGACCTTCTCTGAAATTGTCAGCGTCATTACGTCACTTCGGACAGATACCTTTACATTTGCGTAATGTACCTGCGTAACTTCAGGTGAGACGCTGTCTAAAATTGTCAGCGTATCTACGTCACTCCGGACAGATATCTTTTTATCTGCATAACGTACCTGCGTTATTTCAGGTGAGACTCACTCTGAAATGGTCAGCGTCACTACGTCATTCCGGAAAGATACCTTTTAATTTGCATAAGGTACCTGCGTAACTTCAGGTGAGACTCCCTCTAAAATTGTCAGCGTAACTATTCACTCCGGACAGATGCCTTCTTATTGCGTAATGTAACTGCATCACTTCATGTGAGGCCCTCGCTAAATTTGTCCAAGTCACTTCGGACATATACCTTTTAATTTGCGTAACGTACCTGCGTAACTTGAGGTGAGACCCTGTCTAAAATTGTCAGCGTATCTACGTCACTCCGGACAGATACCTTTTCATTTGCGTAACCTACCTGCGTAACTTCAGGTGAGACTCCCTCTAAAATTTTCAGCGTCACTACTTCACTCTTAAATGTTTTGCACATGGGCAAACTACATGTACTAACTTTTCACATAATAACTTTTATCAATGGGAAAAATAATCTTGATAAACTTTTTATCACTTGGTCAACAGAGTCAAATGTTCTGATCGCTTTTCAGTTCAATGTTATACCTATCTTCATTGCACGAAAGAGAAAACATCCCTAGATATGAAGTTATATTTCAATGATGGACATTGTTTAACCAAGAAATGCTATAGAACTCCAAATAGACAAACTTCATGTATTCATCAAGTGTTAGGCTGGATGCTTACATCTGGATTTCAAATATTATTTGTTGAACCAAGAAATGTTATAGAAATTAAAAAGTGACAGGTTATCGGTAATACCTGTTACATGTGTAGTTCACATACATTTATAGCGTAGATGTGGTGAAATTGATAATAACATACACAGATGCCTGTGTTATTTCATATATTTTAGCCTGAATATCATTCTTGGAATTTTTCTCATCTATTCAGGTACATATAGGCTGCTCACACTGGAATCCAGGTATTTGTTTAACCAAGAAATATTATAGTATTATTGACCTTAAAGGGCTGGGCATGGTCTAAAATTTTAGGTTAGGTACCCATACACAACACCGTGGCAAGGCATAGTGAACTGGCTGAGCACAAAACCCATGTATGCTCTCTGAGTATTAAATGCTCTACAATACAATGCGACAAATTGACATTTAGCAACATTACTTTGTTTCAGCATCTTTAGAGAAGGATTTTGTAACCCCCCCCCCCCACCAAGAAATGTATATCATTTGCTCAATTGCGCTCCCAAACTCATATGGTCCCCAAACAATATAACATGTTAATCAGGCCCAGGTTTGCATGATTAAACCTGATCTGATACTGGACTACACAAACATTCCTCCCTGACCTCACTTTGACAGTGGACTACATGAATATTCCTCCCTAACCAGCTTTGAATGTGTCCGGAGTGACGTAGTGACGCAAACAATTCTAGGGAGGGGCTCACCTGAAGTAACGCGGGTATGTTATCCAAATAAAAAGTTATTTGTTCGAAGTGATGTGGTGACCCTAACAATTTTAGAGAGGGTCTCACCTGAATTTACACAGGTACGTTACCCAAAAAAGGTGCCTCTCTGGAGTGATGTAGTGATGCTGACAAGTTTAGAGAGAGTCTCACCTGAACTGATGCAGATACATTATGCAAATAAAAGGTAAATGTCCAAAGTGAAGTGACACTGACAATTGTAGAGAGAGTATCAAAGTGATGCAGGTACGTTACACAAATAAGAAGACATCTGTCCGAAATGACGCAGTGCCGCTGACAGTTTTAGAGTCTCATGCGAAGTTACGCAGAAACGTTACGCAAACAAAAAGGTGTCTGTCCGAAGTAACGTAGTGACGCTGACAATTACAGAGGCAATCTCACCTGACGTGACGTCATGCTAACTTACGCAGAAACGTTACGCAACTAAAAAGGTGTCTGTCTGAAATGACGTAGTGACGCTGACAATTTCAGAGAGTCTCATGCGAAGTTACGCAGAAACGTTACGCAAACAAAAAGGTGTCTGTCCGAAGTGACGTAGTGACGCTGACAATTACAGAGGGAGTCTCACCTGACGTTACGCAGGTACGTTACGCAAATAACAAGGTATCGGTCCGCAGTGACGTAATGACGCTAACAATTTTAGAGAGGGTGCATGTTACGCAGGAACGTTATGTAAATAAAAAGGTATCTGGCCCAAATGACGCTAACAATTTTAGAGAGTCTCACCTGACGTTACACAGGTACATTACACAAATAAAAAAAGTGTCTCTCTGGAGTGACGTAGTGACGCTGACAATTGTAGACAGTCTCACCTGAAGTGACGTAGGTACGTTACCCAGGTTACCTCCCTTTTTCCCCCACCACCCACCCCAGTGGTCCTCTCTTTCTCGTGAGTTCTTACATGAGGGATGAACCGATAACGATGTATATGATGGCTCAATTTGGTCTGAATATTCGGACATATATATTTTTATATGGGGTATCCCAACTCAGCCTAAATGGCAGGTTTCAGGTTCCTTAGTGTCTTCCTTGTTTCAGTATAATAGAATCGATTGGACGGATGCTTTACTTACTTTGACTAATTGAACACTTCCGATTTTCCTTTACTAATGCAATTAGCCGTATTCTCTCCCCCTCTCACTATTGATTTTTTTTCTCTCGTGTTCCGAAACGGAGCAAAAATCACTCTTTCCCACATTAGATAATTATTTACTAAATTTCATCATAACGGGAGATCTGTCTCGGTCCAGATAGCGTTAAAACCAGCGTCGCCGTTCAATAGCTGTAGATAGTATCCACTCATCCCCAATTGATTCCAAGGATGATCACTTATAACCAAGCTAGCACATTTCTGAGATGTTGGAAAGTGGCTTTCAAGGCATAAACAGTACGCTTAAGTGATGTGTTAACTGAACAGTGGAACGAAAGTGTCCTTGAGTCACACACAACACAATGGTCCGACTTAATGGGCTTATTCACTTTCATTGTTACTCCACTGGATGAATTTGCTGTCTAAAATTAAGTCCAGTTCAAGTGCATAGTATTGTCTATCCCCGAGATCGAGCTTTGTTTCCTAGGTTGTCTGGACAACTGGACCAGTCAAGCCACGAAAATCTTTCGAAATTATGAACCGCAAAGCGCGTATTTTCACTACCATGCTGATAAAGGGCTATTGTTTGTATCAACGGAAAATTAATTTTCTTCACCAAATTGGGTCTCCAATGATGTGATCCAACCAGATCAGACTCTTTTACGACGCTTCCGGTACCTTGGATTTGGCAGCTGTTTTTGGATCCCCGTGGATAGGCCAAGAATGGTCGCTTACATATCACGGTCAAGAGGTTGTTCCCCATCGTGCTTGCCGTGGAAATTTGGGGCCACAAACTGTCAAATCATAACATTTTCTTTCTTTGTGATAATATGACCGTGGTTGAAATAATCAATCACCAGTCTTTCATTACATTACATTCTGTTCAGATTAAAACATATTTCGGAACAATCTAACGTTGTAATTTCAGGAAGCGCTGTCTCTAGCCCTTTGGCTCAACCGCTCGTCGCATCCAATACCCTGTTGTTGTCGACTCTTTGAAGCAGACAGCTAGAGTTCTTCTGAATTTTCCTTGAGAGTATACAAGCGCGCGCATGACAAGAATATAGAAATTTCCTCAATAACAGTGGTCAGTGTACTAGTAAGACATTCCCGACCTCACCGGCACGGTTTCCTTCAAAGCATTCTTGCATTTCCACAAGTATGCACCCTCCACAGTTTATGCATACATATCGGCTATCAGCTATGTGCACAATTTGCTGCAGTAAACGACCCTGCTCAGTTATTCCTTCCCAAAATCTACTAACGGTCATCTAAAAATTACACGGTTAGCCGGATACCAGGCTGCCCATAAGGATATTCTCCATAAGATATCGGATGCTATACTTCACACTGTATAGCTTTTCATACATTCTTACGCGTCAGTGAATTGAAAGTTCGTTCAGAACAAGACAGCAATAGCAATGTTCTTTGATAAAACGATGTCTCTTTCTCCGACCAATCTGGCCCGTTACAAGGCATAAACATTATTATCCGCAACTTCAAACACAACATATCCCATATCATCGTATACTGAAAATATGAGATATTGTCCAGTTCTAGCAATCTGTGCTTATTTTCTTTTACATATTTCACATCCGAGGACGGGCCCTCTGTTCCAATTTCCAGAAGATGCGCCCGTATGGCAAGCCGTTTTACTTTTTATTCAGTATTTGGTGATATCATCAAATATTTGCTGATATCATCAAATGACTTACTGATATCATCGAATGTTTGCTGATATCAACAAATATTTGCTGATATCTGCAACTGATTTGATGATATCATCAAATGATTGGCTGATATCAGCAAATCAGTTGATGATATCAGCAATTGATTTGCTGATATCAGCAAATGATTTGATGACATCAGCCAATACTTTATATCTGATGATATCATTAAATATGGTGGAATTTGCTGATATCATCAAACCATTTGGTGATATCATCAAATCATTTGGTGATATAACCACCGCTGCCTATTTCTCAGCTTATGTAAAAAACGGAATCTCTTTAATCGGCCATAGTTTTCACTTCATCTTCAACAGCAGGAATCCCGAATAACATATCCAGAAATGTGTAGATGGAAGTGTAACGCTACATTAGAATGACACACTTGGTAGCTATGGATTGTTCAGTCACGGGCGGCATTGTATGGTAGCCCCAACGAATTTATTCCATAAATAAGAATCTGGTCCAACTTGACCCAGTTTGGCAAAGGTCCGTCAGGGGCGGTCGTGCCATCTGAGTCAGTTCTATATGATTATTTTCTAATGTTTGCTGTATACTTAACACCAAGAAAACAATTAAAAAAAAATAATTCAAAATTTCGGATCGAAAATTCGTCAAAACTTGATCATGTTTTGGTTCTGACGTAGCCGTAACGTCATTATGGCGGTCATCTTTTTGCATTTCTCAATAGACCAGCTCCAACACTATTAGTGTGGAAATTTTCAGACTCCTTCCCCAGAGGATAGCGAATTTATGAAGTTTTGAAAATCGTTGGGATCAAAATGACCCCGGGCCCTAAATGGGCCACATATTGCCTCCTGGGTCTCGAAATCGGGGGCACCCCTTCTGATATTGTTCTCCGTGCCTCTGACGACATGTGCGCCAAATTTGGTGCTTCATTCCACTCCATCCGGAATTTTCTCGAAGTCGTGACCGATTTATCGCAAGTAAATTGCAAATGGCCGATACACGAAGAAACCCGTATGACGCTGGTAATTGGGTTACAGCGCCATCTGCACGTAGGCTTGTATACATACTGTTTTGTGATTAATCATTTCGAGCTTTTTCAGAAGTTGTTGTGATTGTATCTGGGTTAGATTATACGTCAATGCTGTACCGGTGGAAGCTTCTTGATTTGGTAGAATGTACTGGAATGCCACATACAATATAAATAGCCTGACATTCAGTGATCGAAAGGAGATTCAAACGGCTTTTCTGTGGGTGCATTAGATTGTGCTACTTTTACCTTTGCCTGAGATTACTGACTGTTGGATTACTCCCGTGTTTTGACCGCTATGTTATCTACGTGATTGAACTGGCGGAGATTGGACCATTTGCTGGAACAGTAAACGGCTGAGCGGTGTTAGACTATCAAAATACAGGAACGCGATTTCTGCGCGTCGGCACGGACTGTATAGAGATTTGCACGTTAGTACGGACTGTGAGAGATACACCGGGATAGCATTAAACAGTAAGACTATATTTCGTATTTGTTTGTTAAGTTGACCTTACTTAATTTGTATATGATTTTAGTATTGTAAATAAATATTTGATTGTTAATCCTTGACATCACAATTGAGGGCCTGCCCGCGAGCATTGTTTACATTATAGCTTGCCAGCTGATCTGTTTTTGCAACATAGTTCTAAATTTATACATTGTCTGAATTTGTGAAGTCAAGGAGTGGTATATTATCAGCATGTCATTTGACCCAGCACAGTTTGTCTTAGAACCTAGTCAGGAAGAGTTTGACGAACTACGCAAAGAGGATTTGTTTGCGCTGTGTAAATTCATACAAATTAAAGTTAAAACATCTTGGAGAAAGCACGAAATTAAGAAACTCATTATTTAACATTTTGTTAGCAAACAACTTTGGGATGAAAGTGATTTTGATTTAACTGAGGAAACAGCTGATTATTTGGAAATAAAGAAATTAGAATTGCAAAATCAGCTGGTATTAAAAAGATTAGAATTAGAAAAAGAGGAAAGAGAGAAAGAGAAAGAAAGACAGTTTCAGTTAGAGAGAGGAAAATTAGAGAAGGTAAGAGAAGTTGAGAGAGAAGAGAAAGAAAGACAGTTTCAGATCGAATTGAAGCATATGGAATTACAGTCGCGAACAAGTTCTTCTACAGATGCACCTGTACAATCACAATCAAAATTTGATGCAGCTCGTCAAATACGTCTCGTCCCACCATTTCAGGAAAAAGAAGTTGATAAATATTTTCTGCATTTTGAGAAAATTGCTGAAAATTTAAACTGGCCAAAAGAAAATTGGAGTTTACTTCTTCAAAGTGTTTTGATCGGAAAGGCAAGGGACATTTACACTCAATTGACGGTAGAGTAAGCATCAAATTATGATACAGTGAAGGATTTAACATTAAATGTTATGAATTAGTTCCTGAAGCCTGTAGATCAAAGTTTCGTAGTTGTGAAAAAGAAAACTCTCAGACTCATGTGGAATTTGCTCGTCCAAAATAACAGTTATTTGATAGATGGTGTGCCTCGGTTAAAACAACAACTTTGAAAACCTTGGACAGCTTATGCCGCTAGAGGAATTTAAAAGGTGTATCCATGGTGATATTAGAACATTTCTTGATGAAAAGAATGCCAACACTTTAGACCAAGCAGCACGATTTTTTGATGAATACGCTCTGACACACAAATTATCATTTGTCAATGCTGTTAAGCCAAGTTCATTCCAGTCTAACATATCCGGTAACAAATCCAGTTCTTTCTCAGGGCCTAACACTTTTAACCCCAGTTACAAAGGTCAAACACAAAGTCTCAGTCACCCACTTTTAACACTCAAAATAAGTCTCCCGTTTACAGCTATTGTAAGAGGGACGGCCATTTAATGGCTAACTGCTTGAAATTGAAAAGAAGACAACAAGATCAAGCCTTTCAGAAGCCTAGTGGTTTCCTCACTTCAAGATCTATACCCAAGCAGGTTAGTGACGTTCATAATGTATATGACGTTAAGCTGGCCAAGGACGCTGTTCCTATTGGTTCTATCAAGGATAAGGTTGACAGTTTTTCAAATCCTGTTATGGAGATTTTTGAACCATTTATCCACAATGGTTTTGTGTCACTTTTAAGTGATTTTTCTAATGCTACTCCTGTGAAGATTTTGCGAGACACGTGTGCATCCCAGTCTCTTTTTTGGCAGATATTTTGCCGTTTTCTGATTCTTCATCTGCAGGCAGTAATGTCTTGATTAAAGGGGTAGATTCTGTAAAGTATACACCCGTTCCGCTCCATAACGTTCATCTGTCATCCGACTTGATTTCTGGACCTGTTACGGTGGGTATTAAAGGTAGTTTACCATTTGAGGGTGTTCAATTACTTCTTGGCAATGATCTTGCGGGAGATAAGCTCGGGGTTAACCCGATTATAACTGACAAGCCTTGTTTGGATCAGATTCATGACCCAGTTGAAGACGAAATTCAAAGTTTGTATCCTGCTTGTGCAGTTACTAGAGCCATGAGTAAATTGACTGAGGAGTCTGAAAAGTCTCTTAAAGATGACGTCATCGATGACGGTAGTTTGGCCGACACCTTTGTGTGTTTAAATGATGAGGCTGATAAGCCACATTTTGATAGCAAATTGGAATGTTCTAATGACAAAATTTCAAAATCACAGCTGGTTAATGAACAGCATAGTGACAAGGACATTTCCAAGTTGTTTGACAGGGCAGTAGATGAGTGTGATGTAACTCAAGAGCCTATGTGTTATTTTTGTAAGAATGGTGTTCTTATGCGCAAATGGCGACCGCCAGATGTGTGACCTGATGATGAGTGGGCAGTTAAGTATCAGATTGTGGTACCAAAGTTATATCGTTCAGATATCCTCAGACTAGCCCACGAAATACTTCTTTCGGGCCACTTAGGTGTTAACAAAAACATATTACAAATTCTAAATCATTTCTATTGGCCAAATTTAAAGAAAGATGTTACGGAATTTTGTAGGTCAAGCCAAACATGTCAAATGGTAGGAAAACCTAACCAAACCATACCAAAGACCCATCTACAACCAAACCCTGCATCTGGGGAAGCCTTTAGTAGGGTGATTATAGAATGTGTTGGTCCATTACCAAAAACAAGGTCAGGCAATCAATACATGTTAACGATCATGTGTGCTTCAACCAAATTCCCTGAGGCCATTCCTTTACGGAATATTAAGACAAAAACTACTGTCAAGGCCTTAGTTAATTTTTTCACTTTTGTCGGCCTACCCCAGTCTGTTCAGTCTGATCAGGGATCTAATTTCATGTTAGGAATTTTTCAACAAGTCATGCATGAATTGGGAATAAAGCAGTATAAGTCATCGGCATACCACTCAAAAAGCCAAGGCGCATTACAAAGATTCCACCAGACATTAAAGAATATGATTAGAACTTATTGTTTTGACACTGAGAAAGACTGGGATGAAGGCATACATTTGTTATTGTGTGCTGTCAGAGAGTCTGTTCAAGAGTCTTTGGGCTTCAGTCCATTTGAATTAGTCTTTGGTCATACAGTTCCTGGACAGTGATCTTGACTCATGTAGTCTCTTACAATATGTGGCGGACTTTCGCTCCAGGTTGACTAAAGCACGTGATTTGGCCATGTCAAATTTAAAGTCAGCACAAAAAAGTATGAAAATAACCTATGATAAACATGTCCTTAAATGAAGTTTCAAATCTGGTGAGAAGGTACTGGCTTTTCTGCGTATTCCTGGTAATCCACTTAAGGCTAGATATTATGGTCCTTATGTCATTGAAAAGAAATTAAGTGACCTTAATTATGTACTTCAGACTCCTGACAGGCGTAAAATCAAACAGTTAGGTCATGTAAATATGTTAAAGTTATACATAGACAGAGATAGCACTAACAGTACTGTACAGCCTGTAAGTGTAGTTAGTTCTGACCCTGATAATAATGAAACATGTGAAGAGCCCATGACAGCGGCGAAATTACAGAACTCTGACATTCTACTTAATTTGGATTCCAAGTTGTATCATCTTGAACCAGCGCGTCAGGAAGAACTTCGAACTCTGCTCAGTCAATATGAACATTTGTTTCCCGACATTCCTACTCGGACTGATACAATTTCACATGACGTCAACGTCGAAGATTCTAATCCAGTGAAGCAGCACACATATCGTTTGAATCCCATTAAACAAAACACCTGAAAAAAGAGATTCGGTATTTATTGGACAATGACTTCATTGAACCAAGTAATAGTAACTGGAGTTCACCTTGTATCCTCGTTCCAAAGCCAGATGGCAGTTACATGATGTGTACTGCACATTGACCAAAACAGACACATTCCCTATTCCACGCATGGACGATTGCATTGATAAAGTGGGAAGTGCCAAGTTTGTGTTTCTGAAAGGATTTTGGGAAGTTCCACTGACAGATCGTGCGAAGGAGATATCAGCATTCGTCACTCCGGAGGGTCTGTTCCAGTACAAACTTATGTCATTTGGAATGAAATGTTCTCCAGCCACGTTCCAGCATCTCATCAACCGTGTTACTTCTGGTTTGGAAGGATGTGATACATTGATTACGTCATTGTTTACAGCGATACATGGGAAGATCATCTACAGAGAATTCGCGCACTGTTCAGTCGGCTGAGTGACGCCAAGCTGACAGTCAACCATGGACAAAAGTGAATTTGGACAGGCATGTGTGACATTCTTGGGTCATGGTTGTAGGTCAGGGTCAGGTAAAACCTGTAGATGCTAAGGGGTCACGTCCAATTAATCCAGGCACTTTCTCGATGCCTTCGAGATGGATCGAGAAATTTCTCGGCTGAAACCGCGAGGGCAGAACCGGGACCCCTGACGTCTCTCCCGGTTTTCGAGATGGATACTAAATTGATCGGTAATCTCGAAGGGGTCCTGGTCGCATAATGTGACATGTATTACCAATCCCGTTGGTAATTCCTTTATTAGGTCAATAGAGGGAGCCAAAGAACGAGTGGCCAAACCAGTCACACACAACTTGTGGAGTTGGACATTTGAAAGCCTTGTGTGGTAGTCAAGATGACACTTCCATGTCGGCTGAAGTTTGTGATATCACAATGTCTCTTTTATGTTTTCAGAGTTTTGCGTTACAACGAGTTCGCAGAGTTGAAAACGTCAGATGTATAGTGTTTCTGTTAATACGCATGAGTAAATCAGATCAGTATCGAGAAGGGAGGACATTAGTATTTAGTAGAGTACCGTATAGCATCTAATTCTTGCCCGGTTCAAATGGAGAAATATTTTGAAACGGCAAGGCTTTCCGCCGAACTCAATTTCGGACCTATCTCAAACTCTAAGGGTAAAACCAAGCTGGTAAAGTTCGACAAACAGTTTGGTTACTCTAGAGCTAAGGAAACTGTTCTTGGGATACTCAAAAGTGTCCACGGGAACAAATTATTCGTTCTTCTCTCGTTTCGATCTGTCGGAACGCCTTTAGCTGCTAGTCAGTGATCTTAATTTAAAGACACCCGGTAGGTGGGAAATCGATCAAGCCAAGGGTCGATATATCAAAGATTCTCTTTGAATCGCTACATCGGTGGATTTGCGTGGAGCTAAGGGGACGGAAGCGGGAATATGGTTAATCTAGTTGCAGCAACCATCTTCAATAGACGGTTAACTTTCTTATTATTATTAAAAAAAAGTTCAATAGTAATTTTTCCAAGCTATTATGTGTAATTTGTAATCATTTTAGTATGCCCGACCTCTTGATGGCGACCTGATGCAACGAATTTGGACAGGATTCCTCCTCAAAGGCTTGTGCCGTGGGTTTTGCCTGGCGCGCTTAGGCCTCATGTTATGTGTATATATGGATTTTAAGACATGATCGGAATAAATTTGGATTGATTGAGTAGACGGAGCCTCCAATGGCCGGCTGCACCGGGACATTTTTTCATAAAATTTGGATTGTTTTTTGTTTATTTATTTGAGTGTTGTGAAAACTACCCTATATATGCTGTGAAGGATATAATTATAACGCATATAAATCATATCTGGAACTATACCTTTACTAGAATAATCAGGGTTTCGCTCGTGTCGTCTCTCAAAAAGAGGGATGATTATAATTTATAATTAACAATTACAACACATATAAGGGAAGTGGGAAGAGGTGCCGACATACTGACTGCGTCACATGACTTCACAGAATAGTCTTCTGGTTAACCTATTCTAAAGCACATACCAAGAATCTAACGATTCGTGATATGTGTTGTATCTCAGGTACGCTTTTATTGTACCTGTTCATGTGTCAACTTGGATGATATGACCACACGGCCCCTAGCACCGGCATAAGCGGTATTAGATACAAATTTAGAGAGCTATGATGGAAATGCTCTGACAACTCGTATACTGGTAATTGGTGAGCTGTTTCGCTGTGACAACTCGTACATTGGAGATTGGTGAGCTGTATAGTCGTCAGATGTAATGACGGCACTTAACACAAAAGACTAGTCTGTAAGGTCCGATGTCGACCCAGCATCAACTTCCCACAAATGCCAACATATATCAAAGACCAAAAGGTCTGTACAGGGGGCATTTCTGGATAGCAATATACCAGAAGGATCTGCATGCAGCGAATACCTATCTCGCCTGGTAGCATTTGTTAGATCATGTACAGACTGACGATTTCAATCAACGCCGCATCATTTTATTGCAGAACTTGTCAAAGAAGGCTATCTATACCACCAAACCCATCCGATCAAAGATTACAAATTCTCTAAAATATAATATTGCAAAATACGATCGTAGCGTCCAAGATCTCTGGCGCCAAGTTTCGTTACTTGCGTCTTGTTCCGCTTAACCCGGGACTGGGGACCGTTTGAATTTAATGTGTTTAACACCTCCATGGTCAAAGCGTGACTCAGATAGGTACTTTGGAAAACGACTTGGAAATTCATTTGGATAATGAATTATGTTCAGTGATGAAGATTTTACGTGAATAACATCATCGTCTTGCTGAAATCGCTGAAATATGTTACCGGCTTCGCTCTTATAGTAAACCATATTGTGTTTGTATTATTTTATTTCATGCACATTTGGAAATGGTGGTAACTGTCAAACGAATAGGTCATTTGATTATTGACTAGGAAATTATGTTGTGGCCGACGGTTGAATATTGAATGTCCGATCTTTCGCCTCTTATGGTATATGAATTCGGGCAATTTAACCTCATGTTTGGCGAAATCATCCAGTGAGATCCTGGTAACAGATTATTATTGTTTTTCTCAGGTCTACAGAGGAACCAGTTCATCACCTTCATGTTACAGCCAGATATACAGACGTAGTTACATGTCTGGTAATTATACTTTCGTTTTATCAATTCCGAAGAATATTTTGTGAAAAACTTCAAAAGTCTAATTTTTCATTCAAAACGCAACAGCGGTGACCACAAAGGCGACCATTTTCTCGTTCAGCACACAATTCTTATATAGAAATCATGCAAAAATCCTTTGACCGAGGAAATAAGATTAAGTGTATCAGCTCTTGGACTACACGTTTTATTTTAAATTGCGTTTAGTTGTCACAGAGTGATCCACAGTGAGTTCTGGTTCGTTATTCGGGTTATCGTGACAGATATAATGCAACGTGTCATCTACGTTGGGATCATGTTGTATAATTTGTTATCACTAACATTAAAGCTTCGGTGTGGAAGTCGTCAAGCATCGAACTGGAGGTGTATCGGCGTGTGTCTCAGGTTTAATACAAAAATCAGCTGGGGCCCTGCCAATACGGGCAGATGAAACAAAACAAATATGCAAAATTCACAGGCAATATACCACATTATATCAATTTCTCCCTGGAACAGTCCCTAAAAATGCACTCGTTGATGAAGAACGAATTGATTCATCTTTGGCAACTCTTGAAATACCACACGACAGACAAAGACATGTTTGTTCGGATGGAATCTCAGGCATGTGTAAAATTGACACGTTGCATTCATGACGATACAAATCACCAAAGGGATAACTTTTTGTTCTTGTGGTGTTTTTTAGAAAAATGCAATCAGTATATTGGTCTTTGGGGATATGACTGGCATCGTGTTCAACCACTGTTGTTTACTTGAGCTTATGGTAGGATATCTAAATAAAAAGATCAAACTGCCAATGCACGCACAAGCAGCAGCAACAACACAATGATAATCAATAATAGTCGCACGACCGTCTCATTCCTTCGGTGACTACGATAATTTGCCCTACCCAATAGGTGATAATCATTTACGAGCGGAGACTGAGCTTCACATTTCCTCGATCACATTCACGCGATTTTATACAAAGGGTCGCTCACTGTCTCCTTATAATTGGTCCGTTATTGATGATATCCTCCGGTTTGCCAGGCATCAAACGCGCTAGTGACTGAGTGGGCAGGATTTAATGTCTCGTGTAGAATTTTTTCATGTCGCCCCGGTTCTTACATGTACATGCGACACAGCGGTCCCTTTTTCACAGTTCGGCTTCACTGATTTATTCTCTTCATCCCATCTTCACAGCACGCGTTTTCGCAGCGACAACCACATCCGAAAAAATAGCCCTCATGTTATTCAGCGATGCAGTACTCACACAGCACGCGTCAGTCGCGTCGACATGAGAACCAAATTTTTGACGCGTGACAAAATTATACCCAGGGCTGAACTTTTGACCAATCAGAGGGGATAGAAATCGTTAACCCGGCTACGTTGAGGGGAATCCCTTCCATTGAATGGCTGAACTGGCGGGAGTGTCGCCGTCATAACGCGTGCTGTGGACATGCGCCGAACTGCATATAGCTGTGGTTTGCAGTTGTGGTTGTCGCAACGCCTGTTGTGATATGGGCCTTAATCCTGAGCACCAAGCGAGAAAGCAAACGGTTGCACCCTGGATCATTCTCAGGACTTCACCCTTACAAGGCGAACGCTCTAACCACTAGACTTTCCCAGAGCGGTGTTTATAAAATGAGGACGACTAGTGAAGAGGGTCAATTTCAATACATATAGGAAAGAGGTATTTGTCTTCCAACCAATCATAACGACATACCAAAAGTATACTGGACTCCCAAAATGCATAAATCACCATACAAAGCTAGATTCATAGCTGGTTGTAGAAGCTGCACCACCAAGCTTCTTTCAACCCTATTGACGAGGGTCCTTCAGGAGGTAAAAGCATTTTGCGAAAGGTATTGCGCCACTATTTCTAAGAACTCTGGCGTTGAATGTATGTGGATATTGAAAAACTCAAAATGTCTTACGGAAGAACTTGATGCTAAAGGTCACATACCGTACAGACATGTATCCACATGGGATTTCTCGACTCTCTATACTACAATCCCACATCAGGACCTTATTGACCGTCTAAGTTCATTAATAGTATCTGTGTTCAAGAAAACTGATCGTAGATATATTAATGTCGGAAGCCGTAAAGCATTCTTTAGCTCTACTACATACAAGAGATATCATTCCTGGGATGTTTCTTTGTTTATAGAGTTGCTCGAATTTCTCATTAAAAATATCTGTGAAATTTGGCAACATAATATATCAGCAGCATATAGGTATTCCAATGGGTACTAATTGTGTACCCCTGTTAGCTGACCTGTATCTGTTCTCTTATGAATATGACTATGCAGGCGCTTTCAAAAACCGATCTATTCCAATTCCGTTCCTTCTCATTCACCAAACGCTATATAGACGATCTTCTCGCTGTGGATAAGCGCTATATAAATGACGCAGTGAAGGATATATATCCACCTTCGCTGGATTTGAATGAAACTACAGACAGCCCTACAGGCACATCATATTTAGATCTATATCTCTATAAATATGAAGCGGGCATTCTCTCTCGTCGACTTTATGACAACCAGAGATGATTACAATTTCGACATCGTAAACTATCCCTTTCTGGACAGTAATATTCCAGTGGGACCTGCATATGGCGTATACATATCTCGCTTAGTAGCATTTGCTAGATCCTGTGTTAAATGTGATGATTTTAATCAACGTCACAAAACATTGTTGAAGAAACTTATAAAACAGGGCTATTCCACCAAGCGCCTCCACTCAAAGCTTCTCAAATTTGGCGATACATATCGCATGCTGATAGCAAAATACGAACGTAGCGTGCAAGATCTATGGCGCTACGTTTCGTAACTTGTGTCTAATTCCGCTTAACCCGGGGCTAGGGGCCGTATGAACCCATGTACTTTAAGATCCTCATGGTACTGTATGAACAGTCACAATCAAAGCGTGACTGAGATACATCTTTTTTTTTAGATGACGACTCTATAACGAATATTATGGATTAAGAATACTGATCAGCGATACGGATTTGATATTTTTGGAATATCATGATGTCTTGCCGGCATCATTGAAAACTGTTGACCGCTTCTCTCTTGCAGGAAACAAGCCTATGTTTATGTATACTATGATTATCTTTTTGAATTTGGTGCTAATACTGTTATATGGAATATGGAATAGGTCTTTGGATTATGGACGCGGATATTCTCTAATGGACGACGGCTGAATTATGAATGGCGGATTAGACGCTTGTAATTCTTTCAAACACGCTTGCATTTCTTATCTTATTTGTAGTGTGATGAGCATGTAATGCTACAACAGTCACAAATAAAGCTTGACTTAAAACGGCTTTTATTTGAACGACCTAATACTGGTAGCCACATTTTAATCATAGAAACATTTTTGGCAGCTCCTATCATGCAGGGAAATAGCTTCGTTTTCACAGTGTTGCTATATTTATCTTTTCATTCTTCGTCGGCTTGGCTTTTGGAGCCAGTAGTGTCCTATCGATAGGATCTTTCGATTATGAACGCACAAATTCTCAAAGAACGGCGTTTGACTGATGTATGTCAGATTTGGCGTTATAATTTAGTTAATGAGAGAGAGAGAGAGAGAGAGAGAGAGAGAGAGAGAATTAAGGTTTAACCGCCTCATTACTAGCAATTAACAAATAGTTCAGCAATATTTCACCTATATAGCGACGACCAAACAAAATTCTAAGTGTTCAAGTTAATAACTTAGTAATCCAAGACATTAAAACATACACACATGAAACGATAGTAGCAGCCTGAATCCAACGGAACTACTTTTCAATATATGCACCTGCAAAATCTGATAACACGTATGCATGCGCAATTATATATTTTTTTTTTCAAAGAATATTTATTAAGCAGAATAAATGTTTTGACCAATCCATCTAAACTTCGTCACCCATCATTTTAACTCTACCAGTCCTGGAGGGTGGGCATTAAGGTCCACCTACCAAACTTTCTGCGCTATCTACGAAACGCAAAAAAAAATCCTGAACTTCATAGTTTATCAATTTTTTTTATGATAAATTTTTCTATCAGTGTCAACTCTGAAAGAAATTTCATCGATTCTCCTCAATTCCACATAACTCAATCATGGGTGAATTCAAGATGGCGGCCACGTGGGGTACCAGAAAAGTAATGTTTTCGTCATTTTTCTTTAAATTGTTTGCCTTTCCGCGAGAAAAAGTGGATAAAAACTATTTTTGCGGGGAAGTGACATAATGAAAAAAAAAACAACAAAAAACGAAAAATCGACCAAACAAATGTTTTCTTTGAAAATGACCTCACTGTGACGTTATCAAAACAGCCATTTTGGATTCGATTTTACATTTTCTGGCAGAGCTTGCCCCAAGGAATAGTGTGGTTCGTAAGTTCTCAGCTGTCTAGCTCAAGGGGTAAGAAAAATAATTAGGGGGAGAGGGGGAGGGCAATTGGACAGGACCGAAAATGCCCAGGCCAGATAGGGTTAAAAGATATTTCTTGTTTGCATTACAAGCTTTATGTTTTTCTCAAGTAGAAGTTAGCAGGACGCCATGAGAGAGAGAGAGAGAGAATTACATAAAACGTCAGAATGTCATGATGTTCCACTGTAAGACACTAATTATTATTCACATTCTAGGCTTTCACCCAAACCGAGAAGATGGGAGGGGGCACAGTATCCTCTACCGTCGAGTAGGCTCAGTTGTCCATCATTCATTACTATGATGCTGGACACGACAGGGCCTGGATGTAGGGGCGGAGTGAAGGATGGTGGAGCCTGTCGTCCATAGCCAGTCTCATATAAGTGAATACTACGAATCAGCACTTCCCATATGTGCTTGGAATAAGCGGAGGCAGTCTGAGTATTACTACTGGTATTCAGAGATTGTTCCGTTACAGGAATAAAATAGATAGGCATATGGTGTATACATGCAGTTACAAGAAAACAAATTAAAATGTAGTTCTATTGTTTCGACACGGTGAATCTGTTAACAGCTTGCCAACAAGCATGACAAGAGAGACCGATTGTCTTGTTGACAAACCGCACAACGGACAAAGAAGTCTTTCTTAGTACAGATTTCATCGATTCTCTTCATTTCCCCATAAATGTGGTATTTCACAAGCCAATATTTGGCATTGTTCTGTTGTGTATACTGCCATTGTAGGGTGATGCAACATATCGAAAAGAAATTTGGATTAATTGCTCGTATATGCGCAGTACTCCGGATACGAAGACATAGTAAACAAGGACCATATTACGTGAAGTTTTGAGATTCAGCTAAGAAGGAAAACTTACATCATCCCATAAAGATTGAAACAGCCGTCTCGCATAGCAACAGATAGACGGTGTGAAATCGATATATGGGATTCCAACAGGATCAACCTTATCATCTAGGGCTACCTCAGCCATTCTATCAGCCTCCGTATTACCTTTGATGCCAACCTGACTAGGCAACCAATACAACAAAATATCAATCTGTCTACAGTCATGTAATTGTAGAATATTCATGATAGTGGAATGAGTCGAAGTTCCACTTGTACTCGTTTGAAGGCATGACAGTGAATCTGAAAATATGATACATTTTTCTCCTTTTAGTGGACCCAATACCTTCCAAAGCCATCAATATAGCTTTTGCTTCTGCAGTGAATATCGAACTTTTACCTGGTAGTCGACAGGTTTTAGTTTTGGAACTAAAGATATTAGCACACGCTACTCTCTCACCATATTTAGAACGATCCGTATAAATAGCCTGATGTGATCTGTATTTTTCTCTCATCAGACCAAATACTTGTGTATACACTAGCTGGCTCGTGTTTGCCTTTTTTATATTTCGTTAGTTAATATCTACTTCTGGTTGAGCTAACTGCCATGGTGGAATTGGTAAGAGCTTGTCAGGTAAAATTTGACTAAGCTTGATACCAGCTTCTACAATGTGTGGTCGCATACGAATTCCAAGGGGTGGAATAATGGAGGGTTTCTTTAAATAGAGATCCGCGACCTGAGGTTTGAAAACACAATTATTCGAGATGCAGGATTTGATGGCAATTTTGTGATAAATTGCAGTGATTGTTTAATTCTTCGAAGTTCTGAAGGAAATTCATCTGCTTCGACATATAAGCTTTCTTTATGGGATGTTCTGAACGCTCCAATGCAAAGTCTTAGTTCGTGATGGAGAATAGGATCTAGCTTTGCCAAGTGTGACTTGCTTGCACCGTTGTAAACAATAGAGCTTGTTTGGAGCGAACAAGTGATCGATATCAATGAAGAAGTGTTTTCCGATCTCCTCCCCACTTGTTGGCAACTACCTTCAAAAAATCAAAAGCTTTCGTGCACTTAAGTCTTCATGCAATTTATATGCGATTTGAATGTTAGTCGGTGGTCAAACAACATTCATAAGAATTTGACCTCTTATTACTTTGCTCTCAGTTCCATCTAGTGTAAGCATTGGATCTTTGTGTTGGAAATACTTTCTGCAAAAGTGTGTACAACTTGTCTTAGTTCTGGAGAATTTGAAGCCATTTTCTTGACCCCATTTCTGAATTTTATTTAGAGAAAGTTGTAATGTTCTCTCAATATTGTGTATACATTTTCCACTGCACGAAATGTTGAAATCATCTACAAAGAGAGAACCATCAATTGACTTATTCAAAACTGCCACTAAGTAGTGGACAAAATACTACCCGGTGGGACACCCTGATCTTGGTTGAAATGATCAAACATGGCTGTACCTAACTGAAATTGGAATTGTCTGTCATTCAAAAAGTTTGATATGAAAATGAGTAAATGGCCCTTTAATCCCATAGTATGCGGGTCTTTTAGAATCCCTTATTTTCATGTAGTATCATAGGCTTTTTCTAAATAAAAACAGATGGAAACTACATGTTCATTCTTGGCGAAAGCATTCTTAACATAGGAATCTAATCTGACTAAATGGTACTTTTTTGCGGAAACCAGCTTGAATATCAGTAAGTTTCTTTTCAGTTCCTTGGTACCAAACAAGGCGTTCCATTGTTTTACAAACACGGCTAGTCAGTGAAATCGGACGATAATTACCAGGGTCTTTATGGTTACGGCCAGGCTTTGGCACTGGCATAACAATGACAAAATGCTATGACGGTGGAAATTCTCTTATCCAAAGTCTGTTGAATATGCACAATAGAACCTCCAGGGAAGATTCGGGTAGAAGTTGATATTATCAGGGTCTGCAGCAGAATCGTTAGCTTTCGTGAGAGAAGCATGAATTTCGTCAATTGTAAACGTAGCGTTATTGCCTTCACGGTTACCGGAGAGGAATTTAATTTTCTTTTTTTTCTTTCTTGATTTGAAACTTTGAAATTTAGGTACATAATTATCTGACGAAGAGTTTTTGGCAATTGTTTTGCTTAGCTTATTTGCAATCTCTACTCTGTCAGTTAACACCTGATTTCCATCGTTCAGATCATGATGAACACTAGACTTGGAGCTTTTACCTTATATTCTTTGGATCATATTTCAAACTTTTATTATGTATAGGTATATGTGTATTGATCTTAGAAAAATATTTTTTCTGCGAATCACGCTTGTTCTGTTTCATGGTTTTAGCTTTAGCTCTAGTAACTCTAGATCTGAGATCTTTTAAAATTTCAGAATATGGATGTCGGCGAAAACATCCTTCAGCTTTCTTCCTACATTTCCTTGCTTATTTGCAGTCAGCATCAAATCATGGTTGTTTAATATGTGCAACTCCCGAAGATGTGGGTATGATTTGGTTAGCAATCTCAATCAACATGTCTGAGAATAACTGTTTAGGATCTGGAACATCAGCTAAAGAGACTGCTTGTGGTTTTTGTGAACCAAGCTTTTCAAAATCTGGCCAATTTGCTTTCTTGAAATTATACCTTGTTAAAGGGGGATCATCAGCTGAATGAACATTGGGAAAGTGACCAATTCCACAAAGGTCATCCTTAACAGACCAAGTAAATTCTTCGAGTATAGGAACGTCGCAAAGTGAGATATCTAATGCTGAATAGGTTCCATGAGCTGACGAAAATGTATATAAGAACCATCATTAAAAATACACAGAGAATTATTTGATATAATATGTTCAAAAAAATCTTCTTTACAATTCTTTTCATTATCCCAAAAGGTACTACAGCCGTTAAAATCAACAATCAATAAACCAGGTTCAGGGAGCTGATCGTAAAGATTCTCAAGTTCACTAAGACAAAGACCTCCAGATGAAGGTATGTGCACAGTGCATAATATGAATACAGCATTTAAGTAAGACGAACTGCTACAGCTTGTAAATCCATATTTAAATCAATAGGACTATGTAAAACACCCATTTTAACAAGTATTGAAGTGCATCCTCTAGCCTTTCCATGCTCTTGCAAAGCATAGGAATGATAGGGTGTAAATTGCCGTGATTCAAATTTAGTTTTATTTGCTTCTTTTAGAAAAGTTTCATTCAAACAGAGAGCTAAGGGTTCATAATCCTGAGAGCTAAGGCTTCATAATCCTGAGTTAACAACTGAAGCTCATTTAAATTTGGGCAAACTCCTCTGCAGTTCCATTGGAGGAGGGTTGGAAACTGAGCCATTTTAGTCTATATGAAGAAATAACACACAAGAGTACCCACACTAGGAAATAAAATGTCAACTTATAGCCATTATGAACGTTTAATTACAGGTCTCCTCTGGCTTTTCTGTTCTTTTTTCTGCTCTTCTCGCAACTGCTGCATATCTTTGCCTTTATTTCTATAAATTTCTTGTTCTCTCTTCAGTTTACATTACTTTTTCGACCTCTGTTTTAAGGAAGTCTTGTCGGGTCGCTTATTATCAAAAGATTAATCCATGTGCTCAGCGACCGCGTTTTTGTCTGATATTTATTACAAGCACCTGGTCCGTCAATCATAATTCAGCCAACGTTCATTAAAGAAGACCAAAGACCTTTCCCATATTCCATATAACAGCATTAGCACCAAATTCTAAAAGATAATCATAGTATACATAAACATAGGTTAGTTTCCTGCAAGAGTGAAGCGGTCAACAGTTTTCAATGATGCTGACAAGACATCATGATGTTCCAAAAATATCAAATCAGTGTTCTTAATCCATATGATATTCGTCGTAAAGTCGTATTATACAGAATAAATGTTTTGCAAACTCCATCTAAACTTCGTCAACCAACATTTTACTCATACCAGGCCTGGCGGTCATTATGCCCCTCCCCCCCCTCCTCCCCCAACCTAACTGCGCTATCTCCAAACCGACAATAAATTAGGGAGGTGACGCGCCTAAACTTAGTTAATCATATTGGAGTCATTTTGAACCTATTTATATACCTCACCCGCCCCCCCAATTTGTGCAACATCATGGAATTCTGACGTTTTAGGTAATTTTCTCTCTCTCTCTCTCTCTCTCTCTCATGATGTCGTGCTTACTGCTCCTTGAGAGAAACAGAATTTTTGTTTTTACAAATCATCACTTTTGGTTCTTGTGATGTTTTATTAGAAATATGCAGTCAGTATATTGGCATGTGGGGTGATATGACTTCTTGTTGGTACGCCGGCATCTTTTCCACCACCTTATTTTGTTGACTTTAGTTGAGCTTATGATAGCATATCTAAATAAAAAGATCAAACTGCCAATGCACGCACATTCAAGACAACGCACGCAAAAGCAACAGCAACTACACAATAATAATCAATTAATAACCGCACGACCGCTTCGTCTCTTCGATGATTACCACCATTAGCCCTAACCAATAGGTGTTACTAATTTGCGAGCGGAGACTCAGCTTCACATTTCCTCGATCACATTCACTCAATTTTGTACGTAAAGTCGTTCACTGTCTCTTAATTGGTCCGTTGTTGATATTCTCCGGTTTGACAGGCAACGAACGCGTTAGTAAATGAGTGAGCAGCATTTAACGTCGCGTGTAGAATTTGTTCACGCCCGTGCTTACGTGTACATGTGACAGCGATCTCTTCACAGTTCAGCTTCACTAATTTATCTTCTTAAGGATGTCCGCTGATGGTTTTTGACTTTGGCAGCCATTTTGCCTGTTCTTCTATTGGGTTATCTCCCTTCCCTAGGTTAAGAGATGGGGATTTCCTTTAAAAGCCTTCTAGCCGAGAATTTTGCACACCAACATCCATCCAATTTGCTAAATTTTGATAGACATTGTGATTATCTGCAAACAGTTAGAATATAAGAAAAAGTTAAATACTATTTATATGAATTTTTCCTGACTATGCTTCAAAACTAGGGCTATTCCCTATGATTTCTGGGTTATCAAATTGAGCATGGGTCAGTCCACTTAACGTTGCGTACTGCGAAAAAATGCACACCAACCTATATTTTTTTCTTTGTTTTTCCTCATATTACACAATTATGAATGCAACAACACACATTATTCAAAAAGTTAATTACTTTGATTTACCACCAGCGGACATCCTTAATGCTGAGCACCAAGCGAGGAAGCAGTAGGTTCAATTTGTTAAGTCTTTGGTATGATTCCACCAGGGATCATTCCCAGGATTTCATCCTTACAAGGCGGACGCTCCAACCACTAGGCCGCCACAGAACGGTGTTTATAAAATGGGGACGACCAGAGTAATGTATAGGTTTTATTTCAAACACTTCTTATCCTATCTGTAGTCGTGATGATCATGTAATGCTATAACACTCACACATAAAGTTTGACTTAAAACGACTTTCATTTGAACGAACTAATACTGTTAGATTACAAGCGTCTGGTCAGTCATTTATAATTCAGCCGTCGTCCAATAAAGAATATCCGCGTCCATAATCCAAGGACCGATTCCATATTCCATATAACAGTATTAGCACCAAATTTAAAAAGACAATCATAAACATAGACACTTCTCTCTAGACACATCTTGATGATAGAAACATTTTTGACAGCTTCTATCATGCAGAAAAATAGATTCGTTTTCTCATTGCTGTTATATTTATGTTTTCATTATTCGCCGGCTTGGCTTTTAGAGCCCGTAGTGTCGTGTCGATAGGATCTTTCGATTATGAAAGCACAAATTCTCAAGGAACGACGTTTGACTGATATATGTCAGATCTGACGCTATCATTCAGTTAATGACTGCGCCGAACCGAGTGGCAACTCAATGGAGCTGGGTAATAAACTCTTTCCTAGCTCTGTCAACCAGCTTGGAGAGCGGGAGAGAGAGACAGAGAGAATTAAGGTTTAACGTCGCGTTCAGCAATATTCAGCTATATAGCGACGATCAAACAAAATTCTAAGTGTTCAAGTTAATAACTTAGTAATCCAAGACATTAAAACATACACACATGAAACGATAGTAGTAGCCTGGATCCAATGGAAATACTTTTCAATATATACAACTGCAAAATCGTATGCATGAGTAATTATATATATTTTTTGTTTTCAAAGAATATTTATTAAGCAGAATAATTTTTTTGCCCAATCCATCTAAACTTCGTCACCCATCATTTTAACTCTATCAGGCCTGGGAGGGGGGGGGGGGGGCATTATGGCCCACCTACCAAACTTTCTGCGCTATCTACGAAACGACAAAAAAAATCCTGAACTTCATAGCTTATCAATTTTTTTTTATGATAAATTTTCCTATCAGTGTCAACTCTGAAAGAAATTTCTTCGGTTCTCCTCAATTTCACATAATTTAATCATGGGTGCACTGTTATAAATTACTGTTATTTCACAGTAAATGTATGTTGGAGTTTACAGTACATTCAATCGTAAACACATACTCTCTGGGTAAACTGTGCATACACGTAACATAAAATTCTTGTTTTCTCTGAAAGGAGGTTGATATCTTTGCACACGAAACGCTCAGTTGCAGGAAACATGCGACATCTACGTTGAACGATACAACATTCAGAGCATTATCAGAACACGCGCTGGGACGGACGCAGTGGCTAACTTTAATTTTCGGTCTACAGTACGGTTTGGTTTTGGTTTTATCCATCTTCACATTTCAAGCTAAAAGTACACTAACGTTCAGTCATTTGGTGTTCGACTTGCATATGCGAAGATGGGTTTGATCCGACTTGGAGTTGTATCCTACTATTCGTGTAATAATTGCATAGATTCGTTCGTGATTATTTTCGAAGCTTGTGGTGATCGCATTTGTAAATACGAAGAGCAATGACCATTTCGGACCTTCCAGTAACCTACGTTGCCGCGGAGCCGATAATTGTAGACAATGGTGCCACGTAATTGTATTGTTTAAAGAATGTTAAAACAACGGTAATTGTAAATTACAGGTCTACCCAAATTTTACAGTTGAATGCCTGTCAATAAACGATAATTGTAAAATACGGTGCAACATTTTACAGTTCAAAGCCTGTTAAAAACGGTAATTGTAAAATACGGTGCAACGTAATTTTACAGTTGAATGTACTGGCATCTTTTCTGCCAGTACATTTAACTGTGAATTTACGGTGTGATTTATAACAGTGTGAATTCAAGATGGCGCCCACGTGGGATACAAGAAAAGTCATGTTTTCGTCATCTTTCTTTAAATTTTGTGCCTTTCAACGAGAAAAAGTGGACAAAAACTATTTTTGTGGACAAGTGACATAAATAAAAAAATACAAAAAAATCGACCAAAAAAATGACCTCACTGTGACGTTATCAAAAGTCATTTTGGATTTGATTTTACATTTTCTGGCAGAGCTTGACCCATGGATATAGTGTGGTTGGTAAGTTCTCAGCTGTCTAGCTCAAGGAATAAGGAAAATAATTAGGGAGATGGGGAGGCAATTGGACAGTCCGAAAATGCCCAGGCCAGATAGGGTTAAAAGATATTTCTTGTTTGCATTACAAGCTTTTTATGTATTTCTCAAGTAGACGTTAGCAGGACGCCATGAGAGAGAGAATTACATAAAACGTCAGAATTTCATGATGTTCCACTGTAAGAGACTAATTATGTCCACCCTCTAGGCTTTCACCCAAACCGAGAAGATGGGAGGGGGGCACAGTATCCTCTAGTAAATAGTACGAAGCAGCACTTCCCATTTGTGCTCGGAATAAGCGGAGGCAGTCTGAGTATTACTACTGGTAATCAGAGATTGTTCCGTTACAGGAATAAAATAAATAGGCCTACAGTGTATACCTGTAGCTACTAGAAGAAAAAAAAAATGTAGTTCACTTGTTTCGACACGGTGAAGCTGTTAACAGCTTGTCAACCAGAGAGCCCAATTATCTTGTTGACAAACCGCACAGCGGACAAAGGAGTCTTACTTAGTACAAATTTCATCGATACTCCTCATTTCTCCATAAATGTGGTATTTCACAAGCCAATATTTGGCACTGTTATGTTGTATGTACTGTCATTGTAGAGTGATGCAACATATCGAGATGAAAT
>JAVTVY010055851.1:0-28559 GCA_036873755.1 Hanleya hanleyi | reverse complement strand
CCCCCTACTAAGTAGCGGGGGACAAAAAAGTGTATTATGACAAGATAATGTGCTTAAGCTTAACTGATTTTTTCTTTTTTTACATAATATTTCATCTTGACAATCCAAAACCTGTTGTACTGAAACCAACTAAATATTACCAAGGAGAGCTGGTTTTATGTAATCATTAGGAGATTTTTCCAAGAGTTATCATTGTGATCATATAGGTATTTGGGAAAGATCTATTTCATGTAAATTTGCAAATACACAGAAATAACATACACAGATGCATATACATGATAGGTCAGGAAATGAGCTGAAATTTTTTTTTTAATAAAACAATAATATTAATGTTATGATAAAATGTAATACAGTTACATTATATAACTGATAATCATTAAGTGATATTATTGGCCACCGGCTCAGTGCTTCTAAGTGCTGGAAATTGTTGAATGAAAGTACTCAAAGTACTGATGTCTGGATCGCCAATAATGGATTTAAAGTTTCAAAACATTTCAGCTGGCATGTTTCAGCCGACAGCAGATGTATGGATAAATGTGGAGATTTTCTCCAAGTTGTGGACGAGTCTGTTTGAGGAATAACAACTGGAATACAGAGTTTAGTCCTCAAGGAAGTGAATTTGTGAAGGCGGCTCATTTCGAAATATGCCAGGTCTTCATGGTAGCAAGAAACTGTCTGCAGTAATATGCTCAAAAGTGGATCGTCTGCGTCTTCTACCAGTTTTGCGAGCAGATTTTCATAATTCATGCAATTCTATTGTGACAAAATGATACGACAAATTTGCGAGGAGACTGGATAGTTTTATTAACTGGTTTTATTAATAGTTCTGTGTAGTGCAGATATTGGCAAGAGCTGCACGAGTTTGTGTTAAGTCCTAAGCTAAGATTCATAGCGTCTCCCTTTCCTCAACGCTATGCCGACGACAAATACATTTCCCTGTTGGTAACTCGAACATCTCCATCACGCACTTATTATTACCTTTGCGCCCTATTGGACATTCATTAACTTGAGAAAATGGGCTGCGATGAATAATACGAAGCTGCGCATCTGAAAACCCCTCGGCTCTGGGCGCCAGCCATTCATAATGTATTCAATTTGAAGCAAGACTTCAGGAACACCAAGCAGTCAAGTGACAAATATACAGATTATGAAAAATTTTGCCATTAGAAATGGCCTCGAACATTTCCGTCCAATCAGAGAAACCAGTATTCATTACATAATTCTGTTGATGCATCGATGATGTATACCAAATTTTACATGGAGCATTTGAAAATTATCAGAGATAGAGATCATTAATGATTTCGCATGAATTAAAGATGGCCGCCCATCCTTCCCACCACTCAGAGAAACTGATGTGGTTATTCATTGCAAGTCTCTTGATACATGGATGCTGTATGCCAAGTTTCATATAGAACACTGAAATGGTATCAAAGATATACATCATTAAAGATTTTGCATAAATTAAAGATGGCCACCAAGGTTTCCGCCCAATCAGAAATGCCAGAACTGTCTATTGATACATTGATGATGTATACCAAATTTTACATCGAGCACTCGAACGGTATCAGAGATAGAGATCATTAATGATTTCGCATAAATTAAAGATGGCCGCCCATCCTTCCCGCCACTCAGAGGAACTGATGTGGTTATTCATTGCAAATCTCTTGATACATCGATGCTGTATACCAAGTTTCATATAAAACACTGAAATGGTATCAAAGATATACATCATTAAAGGTTTTACATAAATTAAAGATGGCCACCAAGGTTTCCGCCCAATCAGAAATGCCAGAACTGTCATTTATCGTAAGTCTATTGATGCATCGATGATATATACCAAATTTTACATCGAGCACTCGAACGGTATCAGAGATAGAGATCATTCATGATTTTGCATAAATTAAAGATGGCTGCCCATCCTTCCGGCCACTCAGAGGAACTGATGTGGTTATACATTGCAGGTCTCTTGATACATCGATGCTGTATACCAAGTTTCGTATAGAACACTTGAATGGTATCAGAGATATATATCATTAAAGATTTTGCATAAATTAAAGATGGCCGCTAAGGTTTTCACCGAATCAGGAGAACTGGTTTGGTCATTCCTTTGAAGTTTCTTGATGCATCGATGATCTATACCAAGTTTCACACTGAACAGAGAAATGGTACCTAAGATACACAAGATTAATGATTTCGCATAAATTAAATATGGCCGCCAAAGTTTCCAACCAATCAGGTCCAGATTCAATAGGGTTCTGGATCATGAGCATATGGATGTGCAGTGCAAGTTTGGTGTTCCTAGGGTAAGTCGTTCTGAAGATATCTTGGTAACAAGCAAGCTGTGATGGTTTCGCATAAATTAAATATGGCCGCCAAAGTTTCAAACCAATCAGGTCGAGATTCAATAGGGTTCTGGGTCATGAGCATATGGATGTGCAGTGCAAGTTTGGGGTGCCTAGGGTAAGTCGTTCTAAAGATATCTTGGTAACAAGAAAGCTGTGATGGTTTCGCATAAATTAAAGATGGCCGCCAAAGTTTCCAGCCAATCAGGTCCAGATTCAATAGGGTTCTGGGTCACGAGCATACGGATGTGCACTGCAAGTTTGGTGTGCCTAGGGTAAGTCGTTCTAAAGATATCTTGGTAACGAGAAAGGTGTGACGGACAGACGGACGGACGGACAGACGGACAGATGGACAGACGTACATGACGACGACAATACCCTTCGGCCAAATTTTGGCCGAGGGGTAAAAATACCATAATCAATGTTGTGATCATCATCCCCTGTATACACGGGGTCTATTATGACAGAAATGCCCATCTTCTTGATCCTCGATTTCAGGTCATTTTGAGACTCCATAGGCATAATTTTAACGTCTGTAATTAATATATGACCAACGAAGGGCCATTTAATCTGCCATTTCGGTATTTTTATTCATCGCGGCCCATTTTCTCAAGTTAATGAAAGTCCAATAGGGCGCAAAGGTAATAATAAGTGCACGATGGAGATGTTCGAGTTACCATTGCAGGGAAATGTATTTGTCGCCGGCATAGCGTTGAGGGAAGGGAGACGCTATGAATCTTAGCTAAGTCCCCAAGATTACTTATATATGCCTGCATGATGTTTATAGTAAATTTGTTTGTTGACAATGATAGCGGTGGAGAAACAATTTGCGAAAATTCGTAGTGTTGTTGCTGCACGATCATTGCGTATATAATTTAGATTGAAAAAGTTTGAACAACGTACACCAACAACAAATCTTTTTGAAAGCGGTACCTGTTGTTTCCGCTTTCGAAAAGTTTCGTTGTTGTTGGTGCTCAAACTTTTTGAAACTAAATTATATTCGGTGAGCGGAGTCCCCAGAAAGTATACATAAATTGCACTGGACAGGATGCGGTCAAGTTTACAAGACGAGAAAAATGTAAATACTATTGTTGTTGCTTCGACAAATATCTCCTCTGGAAATATATGCCATGCAGTATGCGTATACATTAAAATAGTAACGAACGCAGACTTCGAATCCACAGGAAAGAACGCGACTACGGGTGTTGAAAACTGGGGTCTTCATAATCCCAGAACCGGAATCTGTTCAGCGAGAGCAGAACAAGATTTGCAACGTCTGCTCGGCGAATACAGAACGATCGTGCAGCAACAACAGGGATTTTCACACAAATTGTCTCTCCAACGCTATCGTTGTCAACAAACAAATTACGAACTAAAAACACCAAGCCTTACAGTAAACTCAAGCAAGCGCAAAACCGCAGAGACGGAAAACACTGAGAACCGGGTTTGAGCCGATTGCGCGGAACCAGACAATGCAAAGAACAAAAATAGTCCACGGATACAAGCAATGCCTGGGCGAAGAAATGAATATGAAATACACTCAAATTCAGATTTCCTTTTATTTCTAGTTAACATGAAACGATTACGACTGTTTTTTCTTCACTTTCTGGTTGATACCCTGATATGTGACAAACACAAAGTGAAAATCACTGGCGGATTGCTACAGGTCAACCCAGGGTCATTGCATTAACTCTTTACCCCATACGGCCGCCTTTGAGCGCCTTGCACGCTCCCCCATAGAACCGCCTGTGAGCGCCTCGCATGCTGCCCCATAGAGAGTTAGGTGCGCAATTGGCTTTTTCCTTGATATTTTCCATTCTCCCCTATCTCTTAACATGGTGCTAAATAGCACTGGTGACAATATAGTGCAGATATTTTGCTAATCTTTGGTGCCGGGGTTTAAAGGCGATATAATTCTTCTAATTATCATCTAAATTGCATAGATTCGCACTGCAGGGAAAGGTAATATATCGTCTATTTAGCATAGATTCGCAAATCGATTTGTCATTCACTTTATTGTCACATAAGGGAGAGTCAATATATTGTCTATTTAGCGTAGATTCGCAAATGTGTTTACCTCGTGGAGATGGCAGAGAAGACAATATATTGTCTAATTAGCACTTTGATAATCTCATCTAAATTGCAAAGATTCGCACTTCTTGGAGAGTTAATATATTGTCAATTTAGCGTAGATTCGCAATTCTGTTTTACCTCGTCGAGATGGCAGAGAAGACAATATATTGTCTAATTAGCACTTTGATAATCGCATCTAAATTGCATAGATTCGCACTGCAGGGAAAGGTAATATATCGTCTATTTAGCGTAGATTCGCAAATCGATTTGTCATTCACTTTATTGTCACATAAGGGAGAGTCAATATATTGTCTATTTAGCGTAGATTCGCAAATGTGTTTACCTCGTGAAGATGGCAGAGAAGACAATATATTGTCTAATTAGCACTTTGATAATCTCATCTAAATTGCATAGATTCGCACTTCAGGGAGAGTTAATATATTGTCTATTTAGCGTAGATTCGCAAATGTGTTTACCTCGTCGAAATGGCAGAGAAGAGAATATATTGTCTAATTAGCACTTTGATATTCTCATCTAAATTGCATAGATTCGCACTCCATGGAGAGTTAATATATTGTCAATTTAGCGTAGATTCGCAATTCTGTTTTACCTCGTCGAGATGGCAGAGAAGACAATATATTGTCTAATTAGCACTTTGATAATCTCATCTAAATTGCATAGATTCGCACTTCATGGAAAGTTAATATATTGTATATTTAACGTAGATTCGCAAAACTGTTTTACCTCGACGAGATTGCAGAGAAGACAATATATTGTCTAATTAGCACTTTGATAATCTCATCTAAATTGCATAGATTCGCACTTCAGGGAAAGTTAATATATTGTCTATTTAGCGTAGATTCCCAAATGTGTTTACCTCGTCGAGATGGCAGAGAAGACAATATATTGTCTAATTAGCACTTTGATAATCTCATCTAAATTGCATAGATTCGCACTTCATGGAAAGTTAATATATTGTAAATTTAGCGTAGATTCGCAAATGTGTTTACCTCGTGGAGATGGCAGAGAAGACAATATATTGTCTAATTAGCACTTTGATAATCTCATCTAAATTGCATAGATTCGCACTTCATGGAAAGTTAATATATGGTCTATTTAGCGTAGATTCGCAAATGTGTTTTAACTTCGGCGAAATTTCCCAGAAGACAATATATTGTCTAATTAGCACTTTGATAATCTCATCTAAATTGCATAGATTCGCACTGCATGGTAAGGTAATATATCGTCTATTTAGCGTAGATTCAAAAATCGATTTGTCATTCACTTTATTGTCACATCAGGGAGAGTTAATATATTGTCTATTTAGCGTAGATTCGCAAATGTGTTTACCTCGTCGAGATGGCAGAGAAGACAATATATTGTCTAATTAGCACTTTGATAATCTCATCTAAATTGCATAGATTCGCACTTCATGGAAAGTTAATATATTGTATATTTAGCGTAGATTCGCAAATCTGTTTTACCTCGTCGAGATTGCAGAGAAGACAGTATATTGTCTAATTAGCACTTTGATAATCTCATCTAAATTGCATAGATTCGCACTTCAGGGAAAGTTAATATATTGTATATTTAGCGTAGATTCGCAAATCTGTTTTACCTCGTCGAGATTGCAGAGAAGACAATATATTGTCTAATTAGCACTTTGATAATCTCATCTAAATTGCATAGATTCGCACTTCAGGGAAAGTTAATATATTGTATATTTAGCGTAGATTCGCAAATCTGTTTTACCTCGTCGAGATTGCAGAGAAGACAATATATTGTCTAAATAGCACTTTGATAATCTCATCTAAATTGCATAGATTCGCACTTCATGGAATGTTAATATATTGTCTATTTAGGGTAGATTCGCAAATCTGTTTTACCTCGTCGAGATTGCAGAGAAGACAATATATTGTCTAATTAGCACTTTGATAATCTCATCTAAATTGCATAGATTCGCACTTCAGGGAAAGCTAATATATTGTATATTTAGCGTAGATTCGCAAATCTGCTTTACCTCGTCGAGATTGCAGAGAAGACAATATATTGCCTAAATAGCACTTTGATAATCTCACCTAAATTGCATAGATTCGCATTTCATGGAAAGTTAATATATTGTCTATTTAGCGTAGATTCGCAAATGTGTTTTAACTTCGGCGAAATTTCACAGAAGACAATATATTGCCTAATTAGCACTTTGATAATCTCATCTAAATTGCATGGATTCGCACTGCATGGTAAGGTAATATATCGTCTATTTAGCGTAGATTCGCAAATCGATTTGTCATTCACTTTATTGTCACATAAGGGAGAGTCAATATATTGTCTATTTAGCGTAGATTCGCAAATGTGTTTACCTCGCCGAGATGGCAGAGAAGACAATATATTGTGTAATAAGCACTTTGATAATCTCATCTAAATTGCATAGATTCGCACTTCAGGGAGAGTTAATATATTGTCTATTTAGCGTAGATTCGCAAATGTGTTTACCTCGTCGAAATGGCAGAGAAGAGAATATATTGTCTAATTAGCACTTTGATAATCTCATCTAAATTGCATAGATTCGCACTCCATGGAGAGTTAATATATTGTCAATTTAGCGTAGATTCGTAATTCTGTTTTACCTCGTCGAGATGGCAGAGAAGACAATATATTGTCTAATTAGCACTTTGATAATCTCATCTAAATTGCATAGATTCGCACTTCATGGAAAGTTAATATATTGTATATTTAACGTAGATTCGCAAATCTGTTTTACCTCGACGAGATTGCAGAGAAGACAATATATTGTCTAATTAGCACTTTGATAATCTCATCTAAATTGCATAGATTCGCACTTCAGGGAAAGTTAATATATTGTATATTTAGCGTAGATTCGCAAATCTGTTTTACCTCGTCGAGATTGCAGAGAAGACAATATATTGTCTAAATAGCACTTTGATAATCTCATCTAAATTGCATAGATTCGCACTTCATGGAAAGTTAATATATTGTCTATTTAGCGTAGATTCGCAAATGTGTTTACCTCGCCGAGACGGCAGAGAAGACAATATATTGTCTAATTAGCACTTTGATAATCTCATCTAAATTGCATAGATTCGCACTTCAGGGAGAGTTAATATATTGTCTATTTAGCGTAGATTCGCAAATGTGTTTACCTCGTCGAAATGGCAGAGAAGAGAATATATTGTCTAATTAGCACTTTGATAATCTCATCTAAATTGCATAGATTCGCACTCCATGGAGAGTTAATATATTGTCAATTTAGCGTAGATTCGCAATTCTGTTTTACCTCGTCGAGATGGCAGAGAAGACAATATATTGTCTAATTAGCACTTTGATAATCTCATCTAAATTGCATAGATTCGCACTTCATGGAAAGTTAATATATTGTATATTTAGCGTAGATTCGCAAATCTGTTTTACTTCGTCGAGATTGCAGAGAAGATAATATATTGTCTAATTAGCACTTTGATAATCTCATCTAAATTGCATAGATTCGCACTTCAGGGAAAGTTAATATATTGTATATTTAGCGTAGATTCGCAAATCTGTTTTACCTCGTCGAGATTGCAGAGAAGACAATATATTGTCTAAATAGCACTTTGATAATCTCATCTAAATTGCATAGATTCGCACTTCATGGAAAGTTAATATATTGTCTATTTAGCGTAGATTCGCAAATGTGTTTTAACTTCGGCGAAATTTCACAGAAGACAATATATTGTCTAATTAGCACTTTGATAATCTCATCTAAATTGCATAGATTCGCACTGCATGGTAAGGTAATATATGGTCTATTTAGCGTAGATTCGCAAATCGATTTGTCATTCACTTTATTGTCACATCAGGGAGAGTTAATATATTGTCTATTTAGCGTAGATTCGCAAATGTGTTTACCTCGTCGAGATGGCAGAGAAGACAATATATTGTCTAATTAGCACTTTGATAATCTCATCTAAATTGCATAGATTCGCACTTCACGGAGAGTTAATATATTGTCTATTTAGCGTAGATTCGCAAATGTGTTTACCTCGTGGAGATGGCAGAGAAGACAATATATTGTCTAATTAGCACTTTGATAATCTCATCTAAATTGCATAGATTCGCACTGCATGGTAAGGTAATATATTGTATATTTAGCGTAGATTCGCAAATCTGTTTTACCTCGTCGAGATTGCAGAGAAGACAATATATTGTCTAAATAGCACTTTGAGAATCTCATCTTAATTGCATAGATTCGCACTTCATGGAAAGTTAATATATTGTATATTTAGCATAGATTCGCAATTCTGTTTTACCTCGTCGAGATGGCAGAGAAGACAATATATTGTCTAAATTTTATTCGTACACATATTTTGTTGAATAGGAAGCAATATATTGTCTAATTAGAGCATTGGTAATGTGATGTAAATTGCAAATATCCGCAATTGAAGAAGACTTAATATACTTTCTATTTAACATATATTCACAAAGCGGTTTAACCCTATCGATCATGCTTCATTCTCTATTGTTGAACCCAGAAATGATATGTTGTTAATATAACAATAATACATGTATTATCTATGCAGCAGTAAATCCTTAACAAGTAAATTGAATGTGGATATCCCTTGTTTGTTGAACCTAGAAATGCCATATTGTTACAATCACTATAAAACCATTAAGCGAACAATTCTCGTGAGAACCAAATGGCATTCGACACTAGGGGTTACGTCAAAATGGTAAAAGGTCGACAATAATTTGATGATATTCCGTGCAGATTTTAGCAACTATCTCCCTAAAAAAAGAACTATATAGTCATCTGTGAGCCCATCCAAGGGGTGGTTTTAAAATTTGCAGTGCTATCGCGAAAGGCGGCGAATGTCCTCTCGGACTTACAGAAATGATAATGACAATGTCGCTCATGACAATGCTTCACCTTTGATTGTTGAACCTAGAAATGGCATATTGTTACCATGAAAACAATTCGAAGAAAGGGCGTTAATCACGAAAGCTGAAAACCTGGACTCTCTCTCTGGTATATTGTTTAACGATAATCTTTGCTCCACGCTACATGTAATGCTACATTATTATCTTCGCAATGAATATATCATGTCATAAGTACATGTAATTTGGATGACCTTCCACAAAAATGATATTAGATACCTGTGCATTGCGTTTACGTGATAAAATGATATAATTATATCTTGTACGATTTATCACACATCATTCGCACTGACATTTTCTTCCTCCGAAGGGTGACGCTATAGTCATGTCTTTGTCTCTTCAATGGGTGGTATTGGGTCCATCGACATTAGGAACACAAGAAGCTGCTTCACCGAAGAATCAGAACGGCCATATGTTGTTAATACATGTAATAAGCCAGTAATTAAAATTGTTGTTATGAAACACTCTTGTCGATTAACAGCGATACATACACAAATATTGTGTACGGGATACAAAAGTTGTTATCCATAAAATAGCCTTTTATTATATATGCAATGTCGTACTCTTCACTTTGTGCCGAAATGTTGCATGCCGAAATCTCGTATATGCCGAGATGTCGCGTGCCGAAATGTCGCGGATTTGTTATATATTCGACTTTTTACTGGAGATATATGTGTCACTTGAGGGGAGATTTGGAGTGTTTGATTCATACTTTTACTTCATTACCAGAAACTGAAATAGAATATGTTGTATCTTCTATCGACAATGTACAAAGAAAGTTAAAACCTGGCATGGAGATATCCAAACCATAGTTTATTAGGTCTACACTCATATAATTTGCGTTTCGATAGAAAAAACTCGGTAAAACAAAAGCCCGCTGCAACTGATGTTTTCGATCATGGTCACATATGCTTTATTTCTTGTCCATGGACGCATTTCTGTGTTTGATGATATACCAGAGAGAAAAGGTAAATCTGTATCGATGATTCTGCGGACGTTATATTTAAACTGGCCAAGCCATTGAAATGACTTTTCGGTACATTGAGTGTTGACTTCGTATGTTTTGACGATTTTTTCTAACTTGGGAGTGAAATCTTTCTGTTTATGGACGGCTTCGCAGAAAGTGATCAGAGCGGATATGCCTATTATGCCTCCGTTCGCCAAATCTGGTAAATCACTCGTTTGGGAACGATGATAAGCATAAGTATGTATCAATCTCAGTAAGGTCAGATATAATATCACGGAATACATGTATTATATCTAAATTCAGCCCTATATAAATCCCGTGCGAGTTGAAACTACTATTGTTAGCCTATCAGATGGATAGCTGGTTGTAACTATTTCAAAATCACGCCCACAGTAATTACACGCGGTAGCTCGTGGTCTAATATATAAACATTATCCCGAAACAGTTTCCAAATAAGGCATCATTTCCCGGCAGGTCCCGTAAACATGAACGAGTTTACTCCCGCCGAAAAATCTGGCTTTGTTAGGGGTAGAAAATATCAAAAGATTGTGCCGTGCGAATATGTTAATCTCATTGGAGTAAACGTCAATTATTGTCAGAGCGAAAAGGTTGAAATGGTCGTGATTGCCTGATTTTGGGATCTTACATTGAACACTTTCATCACTCCAATCTGTGTCTCCTCCCGATTTATACCTCCATAATTAGTTTAAAGTCAGCATCAAGAATAATTAGCTTTATTATACAGAATCTACATGAATGGTTGATACATGCGATTCAACTGGCTGATTTTGGTGAGCTATGTAGCATAATTAGTATACTAAAAACAAACTTGTTTTCTAAACTTCAATTTTTTTTCATCGTTAGTCATAGTTTCACGCAATATATTGCCTAGTATGTGTGTGTCTTCCTATTTCTGTCCTATTAGTGCCCAATATACTGATAATTCCTGTGTAACACCAGTGACATGATTGAAGACAAGTGTTAGGAAAAGTTTATTATTCGGAATGTCTGCATTTATTGTACGCATTATAAAGAGTTTTGTCAATGGAGACTCTGTTGAAATCAAATTCTATAGTCATTGGCGATCTTGATTTTCAGATATTTCCCCAAGTGAAAATGTGCCTTTCCGTGAGAATGACCCCACAGTGCTATTTAGACAATATATTGTGAAGCCGGCGTGTGAAATTGAATCTGCGAATCTACGCTAAATAGACAATATATTAAGTATGCAGGAGGTGCGAATCGATGCACTTTAGATGCGATTATCAAAGTGCTAATTAGACAATATATTGTTTTCTCTGCAATCTCGACGAGGTAAAACAGATTTGCGAATCTACGCTAAATATACAATATATTAACTTTCCCCGAAGTGCGAATCTATGCAATTTAGATGAGATTATCAAATTGCTAATTAGACAATATATTGTCTTCTCTGCAATCTCGACGAGGTAAAACAGATTTGCGAATCTACGCTAAATAGACAATATATTAACTCTCCCTGAAGTGCGAATCTATGCAATTTAGATGAGATTATCAAAGTGCTAATTAGACAATATATTGTTTCTTTCTGGGGAACAAGAGCTCCAACCATGCAAACCATTCGTGTATTTCGAAAAGGAAAACGCCGACATTCTCGGTATGAGCAAACTGAGAAGAATGGGATGTGCTCGCGTGAAGCTTTCTCGTGATGACAGGTTAAGGAAAGAGATATTCAGCGTTTTACGTCATGTTACATTGTACGTCACAGGTTATGTTGACTTTGGTCCATGGAAGATGAGCGTTATCCGCTTTAATAAGTATCGGCGACCTCAGTGGGGTATAACTTGTCATTGACGTCACGGACAAGTCGAACGATATTCTCACTCACCCGAATCAGTCGGTGTACCTCCATTCGCAACTTCTCGGGGATCTCCGGTTTGAAATGTCCCCTTCGTAGATTTCCGCTCGGGAGTTCCGAACGGGTGTACCTCGTGTGAGGGAGGATACTCGAACAGTGTCGATCATTCCGTCAGCAAGTTTACTCTGCTGCATAATCTGGTAGTGGGATGAATTCTCATTCAATATTTACGTTCAGTTGAATCGATGCAGGGGGCATATTGCGGTCGGTGGATTTGCTCGGGGAGAAACAGAATATATTGTATAATTAGCATCTCGTTCTAAATAGCAAAGTATCCTAGAAAATATCTGCAAATTAGCAGCTTTGCTAATTAGATTCTAATAGATGCGAGAGAATATAAGCCAATCGCGCACCTTAATGCCCATAGAACCGTCTTTCAGCGTGTCATCGCTGTTCCCATGTGATGGATTACTTTTGCAATTTTTGCGTTTATTTTGAGTAAAACCTAATTAAAACTATACATTTTCAGAAAGCCAAAATTTAAATAAATCTGACTATATAGACTGTTGGTATGTTTTGTAGTAAGGGTAAAATGAAATCGGGAGAGGAACAGAAATAATCGATGGAAAATGCGCGATTAGACACCAAATGTGTTTCGTGTGCTTCAAGGGAAACGTTCGGAAAATTGTAAAACCTGCTTCCAAATTCCTGAATATTTCACGTAACGCGAGTATAAACTACCAAAGTATCTAACCTTGATGACTAACTCGTCAAATCTGCCCATCTGAGTTTATTATAAACATTTCCCGGGACCTGTTGATCTCCCGTTTTAAAATTTATCCGCCATTCTTTCACCACGTTGTGTTGCGTGGACCCGTGGCCATGGCGACCACGCGCAAATAAACGGACTGCTCCAATCACGCCGGGCCTCTGAAAAGGTCGCTCAACCTTGAGCCAATCAGTGATGCTGTTTTACTTCACCTTGTTACCAGCCTTCGTTCTCCTTTAGGGAAGTACATGGGACTTTTTCAGTTATAGCTCGTTCTGTACCTGCCATCTCATGATGTATACGATAACACAGGAATTGCAGCGGAACAACAACAACAGAACGCTGCAAAACGTAGCTAAAATGCGACACTTTCTTCGCTTTTTTCGTGATTTCCAACAGACGGAAAGCAGACACAACACATTTTCTCGCAAGATTACTTATTTTTAGATTAAACGTTGCTGATATTGATATAAAACGTGAACAAATTACGTAGAATGGGCCTGTGGGAGACCATTGGTAAATATTTTTCCACATGACATAGGACATAAAACGGGATATTTTACATCGCTGGAAACGTATGAAAATTGAAATCAGTCCATGGGTTAAAGACCTACGCCATTACAAATCCGTTATGGGTCAGAGAGAGAAAATTCTCCACAAGTCTATGGGGGAAAGAGTTATAGTGCACGTACACATTTTCAGATATTTCGTGAGTGGCAGCATAGTCTGGTCGACACCGCTACGCGGTGGCGATCCAGACAAAAACTAGAGGTTCCGCTTTGACCCTTGAGTTGCCGCTCCGGCATGAAGCCTATGCTGGTTGTTTTTTTGGGCAAAAACATACGTCTCCCCCAACCTCCCACCTTGCCTTGAATGGGCACATAATTTAAGGGAAAGTGCTATAAAATGAATGTAGCAATAAGCATCTTAAACAAAGCTGCGTATCTAAAAATATTAATTACAAAGAAGCGATTTTCATTGTATATACATGTACAAGTAGATGAACGGTTGGACGGACATCGGACACGGATGAATGCATGCACACATACACTAAAACCTGATCAAATGCGGGGGCTATCCCAATGAAGCTTCCATCCAAGTTTGGTGAAATTCCATCCAATAGTTCTCAAGGTATCTTGCAGACAAAGCCTGTATATACATGTACAAGCAGATGGACGGACGGACGTTCACCGCACGAATGCAGGCACACACACCAAAACCTAGTCAAATGAGGGGGCTATCCTAATGAAGCTTCCATCCAAGTTTGGTGAAATTCTGTTCAGTAGTTCTCCAGATATCTTGCAGACAAGCCCTGTATATACATGTACAAGTAGACGGACGGACGGACACCGGACATGGATGAATGCACGCACACACACCAAAACCTAATCAAATGAGGGGGCTATCCCACTATAGCTTCTATCCAAGGGGAGTGAGATTCCGTCCAGTAGTTCTCAAGATATCTTGCAGACAAGGCCTGTACATACATGTACAAGTAGATGGATGGACAGACGGACACCGGACACGGATGAATGCACGCACATACACCAAAACCTAATCAAATGAGGGGGCTATCCCAATGAAGCTTCCATCCAAGTTTGGTGAAATTCTGTCCAGTAGTTCTCCAGATATCTTGCAGACCAGCCCTGTATATACATGTACAAGTAGATGGACGGACGGACAGACACCGTACATGGACGAATGCACGCACACACACCAAAACATAATCAAATGAGGGGGGCTATCCCACTGAAGCTTCCATCCAAGTGTGGTGAAATTCCGTTCAATAGTTCTCAAGATATCTTGCAGACAAGGCCTGTATATACATGTACAAGTAGATGGACGGACGGACGGACACCGGACATGGATGAACGCATGCACACAAACCAAAACCTAGTCAAATGAGGGGGCTATCCCAATGAAGCTTTCATCCAAGTTTGGTGAAATTCCATCTAGTAGTTCTCCAGATATCTTGCAGACAAGCCCTGTATATACATGTATAAGTAGATGGACGGACATCGGACACGGATGAATGAACCCACATACACCAAAACCTAATCAAATGAGGGGGCTATCCCAATGAAGCTTCCATCCAAGTTTGGTGAAATTCCATCCAGTAGTTCTCCAGATATCTTGCAGACAAGCCCTGTATATACATGTGCAAGTAGATGGACGGACGGACGGACACCGGACATGGATGAATGCACGCACACACACCAAAATCTAATCAAATGAGGGGGCTATCCCACTAAAGCTTCCATCCAAGTGGGGTGAAATTCCGTCCAGTAGTTCTCAAGATATCTTGCAGACAAGGCCTGTATATACATGTACAAGTAGATGGACGGACGGACGGACACCGGACACGGATGAATGCACGCACATACACCAAAACCTAATCAAATGAGGGGGCTATCCCAAATGAAGCTTCCATCCAAGTTTGGTGAAATTCCATCCAGTAGTTCTCAAGATATCTTGCAGACAAGGCAAGGGGACGGCCAGACATCCATCCAGACAGCACAAACACTAGATGTCTCCCCCGACATAATAAGTATACAACCTATGGATAAATTAATAATGATTATCATCCTTATGAAGTCCTACCTTGTTTGGGCAGTGGATAGGAAACATTAAAAAAGCTCTCAAAATAGTCGAGTATTCGAACGCCCACACTGAGAGCATACTCTGCCTGATCTATGGCCTCTGGTCTTGCCCACACTCGATACTGAAAGTGGAAGTGGAAGCCTTACTGTTGATGTACTAAATTGTATGCATATCTGGGGAGATCCCACAATGCATTACGGTTTCTATACCACAATGCATTGCAGTTTCTAAAGGGTTCCACTAGAAAATTTTCAATGGAATTGTCAATTTGGGCAGAAATTTGTATAAAAGTATTGAAAATGACCAAACTTGCTTAGGGGATTGGTGGATGAACAAATTTGTAAGAATTAATGACAATCCATTCGTGGTTTTGTTCTCCTCTCTGTCAAATTATTTTGCAATGCAAGTGGGTCAGTTTCTGCTATCAAACCTTTCAAAAATTTGGGACATATGTTCTAAACTCCACTTAAATAAAATTATCAAGTTTTCGCGGTGATTACATATTTATTGAGAGATTGGCTACATTGTTTTGAAGTCCTGTGACTCCTTCACAGCATCTGTGTGACCTCACCAGAGTTCCGCCTGCTGTCATATTTTCCCTGTAGTCAAAGTCGCAGATAATGAAGGCCAGAAGATAGGTGGACATTTTCGGCGTTGTCTCATACACATCAGCAATATATCCATCAGGCCTATGGAAATGAAAGAAAGTTGATTCTATATCATCAGTACATACATTATTTTGTTAGAATACATTCCTCTGAAAATGAGCATTATTCTAGGCAAGGGGATATAATTTGAACAATAACAAGAGTTGTCCCCCTTGATGTGATTTAATGTTATCTTCCATCTGGCAAAACTGCCAGGACTAGCATTTTAATTCTGCAAATATAAACTTATATTATATAGCAGATTTTTTGACGTATCAATATAATAAGACACATGAATGAAATTATACATCATTTTGATCCACCATTACAGCTTGTACACCCCCCCCCACACACATCCCATTCCCAGTTGTTTGGCTCGCTCATACAACCATACCATACTGTCATTCTTGTTTTCCTCACCTACTTTCATTGTACATTATTGGCATATTGGACAGAGATTTCAGGTGTGGTTTACGCAGCAGGGTGACAGCAAAGGTGGCTTTTATGGCTGGCTCATCAAAGCAGGGGAATGTTTTCCGTGCGTCTGTCGCCTCCATCTGGGATGTGGTCAAATATCTGTAATAGAAATTATGCAAAAACTCGATGAACAGGGGTGGCCAGTGGCCGGAAGGGTTTACCCGTGGAATAAACAAACTTCATTAAAGGAGAACCACAATGTGTTAAAGTGATCGAAAACCCTCAAGTAAAGTTTTCGTCAAATGAAAGATCATTGCAAATAGTGTGGGAAAATATTTATTGTAATTTTTTACGATTTTATTACACAGAGTAAACTACAAATAAAGCATGGTATTCTATGGTAGTCTGTTGCAATCATATTTAGGTCCAGGTCACACTGCCGTAATACATATATTTCAAACTGTGTATGCACTCCCCAATGCTTGATTAAAAAAGGTGGGCATACTTTGAATTTCGACACAGACTCACTGTTCCAATGTGCATGTTTCACCAAAATCTGTGAGATGGTAACTCATAAGTGTTAAGTCAATTTGAATCTTGCATTTAATTTCTCCGATTTTGGTGAAACATGCACATTGAAACAGTAAGCCTGTGTCGAAATTCAAAGTATGCCCCCACCCCCAAACTTTCTGCACTGTCTCCGGAACGACAAAAAAAGGAGAGCTGAAACTCTTTGACTTTACAGTTTATCATATTGCGGCCATTTTGAGCCTATTTGCATAAGCCCGAGCAGAGGATCATGGGTAAATTCAAGATGGTGGCCATGTGGGTATCAGAAAAGTGATGTTTTTGTCATATTTCTTCAAAATTTCTGCTTTTCCGCAACGAAAAGTGGGCAAAAACTATTTTATTTCACATCACATTAATATTTACTAATTTATCATGCAGTTTTTGCGGAGAAATTGCATAAATAAAAAATTCGACAAAATCCGACAGAAAATTCGACCAAAAAATGCCGTTTTTGAAATTGACATCACTGTGACGTCTTCAAAGTGGCCATATTGGATTTTTTTACATTTTCTAGTAGATCTTGATCCAAGGGTATAGTGTGGTAAGTTTCAGTCCTCAGCTCAAGGGGTAAGAAAAATAATTTGGGGGGTCAATCCCCCCCCAGGCCAGGATACAGATACATCCCAAAAAGCCCAGACCAGATAGGGTTAATCAAATAAATATTCTTACATGTATTCATGTTTGTATCCTCATTGAATAACAAAGTATTACAGTTAAAACATGGACATCAATTCGACAAATCCAATGATTATTAAGTTAATTGGTATTAATTGACTATTTGCTGTAAGAAAATCCACAGAGTCATGACAGGTTGGAATTCTGAACTTTTTCAGCAGTGCTCTTTCATCAAAATGGGTTTTTTTAATGAATACTTTCATAGAAAACTAACATTTCAATACTCGGAAGATTTTAAAATATTATATTCAAGTGTAAGTACCCAGTAACTCACACAGTGTCATTGCCTCGTTCATACGAGCTGAGGTACAGACCAGCCAAATCATTCTTTAGTGGACCGGTGAAATCCACGTAGAGTGTGTAGTTACAGCCAACCTCAAGGTCTCCATCCAAGTCAATGACCAGAAACTGACGCAACAGGTCCTCGGACTGTTCGATGACTTTCGGAACAGCACACCCGACCTGGCCAGTAAACTGCACTGTACCAAGAGTGAGTTTATTCGTATGCAGTGTCACATTGCGGGTTCCTGGTGCTGTACAGTTCATGACAATCCGGACGTGACCTTGGAAGGTGAAGGTCTCAGGGTCATCACCGTACATGTCTGGTTGCAGCTCAACAATGTAATGTAGGGGATTCAGTGAGGTCGGCAGTCGGACGTTGACTGTTTCTTCGGTGCCCGATTCTGTCAATATCAAAATTGAGATAGGTTAGGTCAATTAGGTGTCATTTATGCCAAGTCCGGCCACTAGTTCTCTACTGAGTTGACGATGTTTATTTCACCCAAAACACATGGTAAGTTGGTTAGCTGACGTCATCATCCTCCAACCAGTGTATACAAATGGTAGATGGGTTATTTCCCCTGATGTGGATGTGTGGGTGATGTGATGGAAATTGGTCAGCCAGTCTACATGTATAACCCACTCTAATAAAACATATCGGTTTACATTCAAATTGATGTGAGGTCAAGGCCATCTCATGTCTATTGAATGTGAGGTCTAGGCCATCTCATGTCTATTGATGTGAGGTCCAAGCCATCTCATGTCTAATGATGCGAGGTCAAGGCCATAAGGTCAAGGTCGAGGTCGAGGGGTAAAATACTATGTGTACACATACATGACTGTAGGATGGAATTGTAAAGTTCTCTTCTCATGATAACAAACCTTGTTCATCCAGCCAATCCTGAATGATCATTTCATTTGCTGCAAGCCAATTGATGTTACTGCGGATAGCTTCGATAGCCTGTTGGAATGCCACCGAGGCAGATCCCAAGTTAGGGTTTTTCTCCATGAAGTCTTCAACCTTTTAGAAATGCACAATACAATGGTTGATATGTAGAAACTACAGTGCTGCAGAAACAGTTATATATGACATATAGTATAATGTTAGAATCTGATTGAAGACTTTGTTCAATGTATGGCATAACATTCTCGCAAAAATATGATTGTGATCCCTCGATGTGCACGAGGGGAGGGGGAGGTGCGAAAATAAGCAAAAATTTCAGCTGGTGGGGGAGGGGGTGGGGGGGTGGTGGTGAATTTAAACACGTTGGAAGTTCAAATTTGCCCCAGGTGATGAGAACCAAGAGAAAGATGGAAGGGCATGTGGACAAACAAATAGACAGACCTGGAAGGACATGTGGACAAACAAATAGACAGACCTGGAAGGACATGGGGACAAACAAATAGACAGACCTGGAAGGACATGTGGACAAACAAATAGACAGACCTGGAAGGACATGTGGACAAACAAATAGACAGACCTGGAAGGACATGTGGACAAACAAATAGACAGACCTGGAAGGACATGGGGACAAACAAATAGACAGACCTGGAAGGACATGTGGACAAACAAATAGACAGACCTGGAAGGACATGGGGACAAACAAATAGACAGACCTGGAAGGACATGGGGACAAACAAATAGACAGACCTGGAAGGACATGTGGACAAACAAATAGACAGACCTGGAAGGACATGTGGACAAACAAATAGACAGACCTGGAAGGACATGGGGACAAACAAATAGACAGACCTGGAAGGACATGTGGACAAACAAATAGACAGACCTGGAAGGACATGTGGACAAACAAATAGACAGACCTGGAAGGACATGTGGACAAACAAATAGACAGACCTGGAAGGACATGTGGACAAACAAATAGACAGACCTGGAAGGACATGGGGACAAACAAATAGACAGACCTGGAAGGACATGTGGACAAACAAATAGACAGACCTCAATATCAAAGTCCCCACAAGGCCTGTTCAGTGGATATCCAGTGTTTAGAAACTGTGGCACCACCACCTTTAGGCAAATCGACGTGAAAAACGATCCCAAGCGGGATCTCGAGGCAAGGTACCCAAATAACAGATTTGAAAAGAATTCGGAATTATGGTTTTCAGGAATTTCAATTGACCCCGTAGGCAGGGTTCCCAGCTTCTCATGGAAACAAAATTCTCTGATATTTCCCTGGTTTTTCCGATTATTTTCCCAAATTCCCTGAGAAATATGTGATAGTTTCAACAGCTTTTAACATGAAGACAAGACATGTATGCAGAATAAGCACAACCACTGGCCAGAATGTGTGTGTTCAGAATTCATAGTCACATTGCATGCAGTTATGAAACAATTAGTCCTGATAAAGAGTTCAAGCTATGATAGATAAGCCCTTAATGAGGTGTTAAGGAAAATGTGATTCCCTGGTGTGCACTAAAAAGCCAACATATGGCCAGCCAGCCATATAGCCTCTCTTGCTACTCAATTTCCCCCCAGTTTTCCCTGATGTCGTGTATTTTTCTCAAATTCTCTGAGTTTTCCCTGACTGGAAAATCATTTTCCCTGATTTCCCCGAGTGGCTGGGAACCCTGGTTGGTAGAGCCGTCTTGATGCCGATCACCATGAGAAACTATTACAGGCAAGATCTGGAAGCAAGGCACCCACCCAGATACCAAATTTTGAAAGAGTCCATTCAGGTTTTCAGAAGTTATCTTCATTGTCCAGAAACAAAATTTAACTTGACCTCCAGCAACCTATGGGCTGAGCGGAGTGAAAAACAATGTCATCTCGAAGCAAAGTACCCACATAACAAATTTGGAAATGATCTGCTCAGGTTTTCAAAAGTTATTGTCCGGAAACTAAATTTTAATATATTTGGAGAATTCTACTTTGTATATAAAAATATACCTACTCACCCCCACCACCCACCCTTCCCAAAAAGGAAATATTTGTAATAAATAGTAAGATGTAAACATACCTGTTCCAAGTCAAACTTGGTGTTGAAACTGGACGTAACGAAACTGATGAGGATACCAGCAGAAGATGAGCCCGCGCCATAACTGAAATAAATCAACCACAATAGTAATCCTATCAATATCGTGTATAAATACTAAGACCACTCGATATTCATGTTGTCATTCTCCTTATATCAGAGTGTGTGCCTCCTACTAACAGTATAACAGCCTCTCATTCATCCTCACTGAAAATCAACATCATCTGGAGCAAATTGGGCAAATGGTATCACAGCTAAACAGGTCATTCACTTCTAGTAATTAGTGAGCTCTTTTCAATGCATTAAACATATTTGTCGCTAATAAATTGGAATATACGTTTCCTGGCATAACTCACGTGTTCATCATGTAGTCCCATTCAGCTCGCATGAAGTCCCAGGCTAGAGACCGCCCCACAGGATTAGCGGCGATGCTAGCGATACAGCCTAGAGCGTCCTGTTTGCGGATTTCATCAGACATCAGTGTTCGCTGGAGAAGTCTACAAAAATATAATACACAAAAAATTAACATTGAAGAAAATACACAAGTTGGGGTGGACAGAAACTCAGATGGATGAGTGCAAAATGAGATGCTCAGCTGCATTTACAGAGGCATAAATAAATGAACAGATCACAAACGCAAATTGTGCAAAAACGCACATGTACATTATACCGTCTTTGTCACAAGCATGACAAGTAAGATTAATAAACTTCCCTTCATTAGTCTGCAAGATATGGTGAAGACCACAGAAAATTTGACAGGCAGACTGATGGACAGATATGTGATAACAATATCCCTGCATCTACATGTTTAAGGGCAGATGAGTAAAATGTGATAATTCTGAAATAGATATTGGACACAGAGATATATATTTTGGCATGGATCGCAGCCTGTTGGTGCAGCTGACGCAAGTCACGCAAATGATGAAGTCACACATCTGTGATGGGGCAGTGTGTGGCAAGGCACATGTCGTGAAAGAAGACATGGTAATCCACTGTAACTGGTTAAAAAAAAAAAAAAGACAGCCTGGATCAGACTCTTATACCCTTTGATTACCTCTCAGCGCTGTTCCATTTAAAAAGGTATGGGAGGGGAGAAAGGCACTAAATTTTATATTCTATGGGTCATGGGAGGAAATTCTGTTCAATCCATGTTACAACATTGGGAAAGCCAATAAAATTTCTATGAGTGGTGGGGTATAATTCAAAGCTCCCTTCCGCCCCTCCCATACCTTTTTAAATGGAACAGCCCTCACTGAAATGCCCTATTGTGAGGTCATGGTTCCATTGTTGTCGTCTCACCCAAGCTGCGAGGATCAGAATGCAGATTTTTCGTTGCTGGAATTAAATGAACAATACATTGTCCATCTATCCTTGTAAAGTTACAGGGCTTGTGACTTAACATCCAGCTTCTGTTCAAAGCAGTAACTTGGGCAAAGTTATTCCTTTCATTTCCCTTAATAATGAGACCATGAAAAAGGGAGTGAATCCAGTCTGCCATACCTGCTGAGTATCCACGGTTCCTGGGAACACCCGAGGGCATAGAGAAGTGTGGATGCCTCCGTCGCCACGTTCGTCTCCTTATACTGCCTGTAGGCAAAGTCCCACTCCTCAATACCACCCTCTGCTATTGCTCCACAGTAAACGGCTGACTTTACACCAGGATCCACCCTATAACCCAGAACATTCAACCCCATATAAGGTGTATGTCAAAATGGTATTTAGAAAATACTATAAATACTCAAGAGTATAATTATTTTATGAATTTCTAAACAAGAACAAACAATATTGACCATTAAAGAAATAGACAAGCTTCTGAGCTGTACTCCACGTAAACATAATTTATTTAATGCACAAGCTTTCGACTCTCATGCCGGAGCCTTTATTAAGTGATCTGTTGAATTTCATAAAATTGCCAGTAAATATACAGTTTGTCCAAGTGTTTATGACGTACAGGATGCTATTTTGTGTGCCATAACTCTATCCGTTCTCTGTCACGTAACGTCAGAACGTCACACGCTGTGTGTTATGTCGCTGTCAGGCCTTCAACTGGTCTCCAGTGGAAATATAGGACAAAATATAGGACTTTTTCTTAAAAATACAGGACAGATACAAGACATTTTACTGAAAATATAGGACAAATATAGGACAATCTTCAACTTGGCATTAGTTGCATATTAGCAGACTACATGTACCTACCTGAAAGAAACAAAGAAGTGTGGTTCAAGCCTTGCTCTGATAACCCACCATATTTATCATGAAAGACTTCATACAGTCCGCATCGTCTGAGGATGCCATGGTGGGAAATCAGAGCAAGGCTGTGTGACAAGAGAAGTCAACAAACACCTGGAAATATACTCATGAAAATCAAGTACAGGGGTTATTCTAGCACTATTTTTAATCGTCGTAATCCCGATTAAAAATTCTCAAAAATGGAGTTTTGGGCAAATTTTCAAATTGAGTTTTCCCAAGAAAAATTCAGTTTTGTCATTTTTCTGATATTCGCGCGTAGCGCGCGAAAAAGTATTAAGTTTCTCCTCATATTTACTTGTCAGTGTGGGTATTTCATTGCTGCGTTACTCGACAAATAAACTTTTCTTCACTTCTTTGACGCAGTTTAACCCTGGTGTTGTTGTTGTTCACGATTGCTACATGCATCTGGGAAAGCCGACCGATCTCTCTTAGGCACTCGTTGATTGAACCTGTGACTGTTGGTGTCCTATCTGTTACGGCCTAGCATGATACAAAATCCTTTGAAAAGTAATTAAACGCAAAACAGTTCTGCTGGTAAATGAAATAATTATATAATTTCTCCGTTTATCATGTTTATTCAGACTTTAGTGTTCCCCTTGGAAAATCGAACGCTATCTTGTCTTTGTTGTAGTTCAAGTCGGCAATGCCTCCCATAGGGCCAGCCACAGTAGTTGGAATAATATTAGAATACTGATGCCATCGCATTATTTCATAGCTACCTTTCTCTGTTCTACCTTTATGGAAATTTAGTTTCGGAATGTCTTGTTAAAGAATTTTAACAAGATTCAACCCCCCCTCCACTTCCACAACTTTTTTTTCTTAGAGGGGGGGGGGAGGTTAGCAGGTCCTTTTGTTGCAAGTTCCTCTGTCCAACACTCTTATGAGTTGCATAATTAAACCACACTGGTGGTGCATGCTAGTCAAACCCAAAGAATGGAGAAATAAAGTACATGTACATACAATTCAGTAGCTCCAGTATCTATTCTTTAGTTATTTTAGTGTGCATCATAATTACAATATCGATGAATAACTTGAGTATAATGTTTCTTGAAACTTTTACCTATGAACAAGTCTGAAAAAAAAAATTTCACAGGTAAATTTGCTGTTATTAAGCTAAAACTTACCTCACTTCCACTCTTTGCATTTCTTGTTCTCTCCCCTGCTAGTCACCTGACTGCTCACTTACCCATAATTCCTCCTTCTTGTTTCCACTGTGATACATGGTTAGGATGTATCACAGAGGGGAGATGGGTGGGCATCACTGGAAGTGAGGTAAGTTTTAGCTTAATAACAGAAAATTTACCTGTGAATTTTTTTTGTTATTTGCGCTGAAAACTTACCTCACTTCCACTCTTTGCATAGAATGCCACAGAAAGGTTGGCGGGCAAACTGATACAATCCGTGGTAAGTGATCAATGCCGTGAAGAAGATGACTAGTACAGAGTAGAAATCACCGATCTTCTACCTCAAAGAGGATCCATGAGATCATACAACAGCCGTAACCTGTATGCCTATGGTACACAGGGAACCTCTGTCGCTACTCTGACATCAAGGTCGAGTCACACATACGCCCCCCCCCCTTTTTTCCGAAAGGGATCGAGAGGGAAATGCACTAACCAGCAAGCAGGGTTAAAACTATGCGCCCGGACTTTATCTTGCTATCTTGCTGGCCTCGGTCCCACAGACACCCGCTGTGCAGTCACAAGTGGGCCGATGGAATAGAGGTCGTCACATGCTAACATCATGTCCCGGAGGTAGAAAGAGGCAAATGTCGTGTTTGACCTCCAGTAGCACGCCCTCATAATGTCAGTCACTGATCTGTTAGTCCACAGAGGCCATGATGCCGCTAGTGCCCTAATCTCGTGACCCGAAACGTTTACAAGTGCGGCTTGTCTATCCGTAGCCGTGGAGTACGCTAGCCGAATCGTATTTTTGAGCCAACTGAGATAGTATTTTTGCTTATTTCTTGTTTGGCTTTGGGATCAAAAGGGATAAACAAACGTCTCCTACCCGCTCTGATCTCCTCTGTACGATTCAGGTAACACGCAAGTGCACGAACCGGAGACACATCAACATGTCTGATTCAAGACTGGACGAAAGGAAATCAGATAAGGCTGGAATTGTGAACTCTCGAGATATGGAATCGTAGAGGGCTTGATTCTTGGCCACAAACTCAGGAACCGTTGTGAGAACTACATTGCTCCAGTCCCTAGAGTGTCTGACGTTCCTTCTATCGAGTGCATGCAGCTCCGACACACGAGCTGCCGAGGCAAGAGCCAACAAAAACGAAGTTTTGTATGATAACAATTTGAGATCAATAGCCTCTATTGGCTCGAATGGTGGCTTCCCCAATTGCCAAAGTACTAAGGCTAAGTCCCACTTTGGCAATTTCGGAACAACCGACTGACCAGATATCTTGTATGACTTGATTAGTGCAGGTAAATTTGGATCAGTCGAGGGATTAATCCCAGTACCCAGAAGAATAGGCTGAGCAATGGCTGCCCTATACCCTTCGACCGTAGCAGGAACTAGCCCCCTATCCCGGAACAGGTGCAATAGGAACTCTGCTACTTCAGGGATAGTGGCGCTGGATGGATTTATATCCCTCTCTCCACACCAAATATCGAAAATTGCCCACTTTGAATCGTATACAGCGGAAGAGGATGGTCGAATCGATTGTGCCATTCGGCGCCCAACTTCCGTTGAAAATCCCGCCTGAGCGAAATGTCTCTTGAGCACTTGCACACGTGGTAGTGGAACAGTCCTGGCTGGCTGTGGAATATCGACGTTCCGGGCTGGCGCAGTAGATTGTGCCACACCGGAAGCTGTCTTGGTACATCTACCAGAAGATCCAGTAAGTCCGGGAACCACGGCCTTGCTGGCCACCACGGAACAATCAGATAAACGACACAAGTGTATTCGTGGATCTTCCGGAGTACCTTCGCTAGGATAGCTGGAGGAGGGAACGCATATGCTACCATCCTTGACCAGTCCTGCGATAGGGCGTCCACTGCATATGCCGACGGATCCGGAACCGGCGACATGAACAGGGGCAATAGATTGTTGTGCCGAGTGGCGAACAGATCTATGTGTGGCATCTCCCAGACATGAGCTATTTGTTTTAGTATGGCTGGGTGAAGTTGCCACTCTGTGGGAATTATCTGATTCCGTCGTGAAAGCGAATCCGCTAAGACATTCAGAATTCCCGGGATGTGCCTGGCCAACACTGATATGTTGTTGTCCCAACACAGACCGAAAAAGATTTCCGCTTGGCTTTGTAATTGCGGAGATCTCGTCCCCCCCTGCTTGTTGATGTAGGACACGACTGATGTGTTGTCCGTCGCAACTAGCAGGTTCTTGTCGGTCAATACGCTCACCCACGTGCGGATGGCATGTGTCACTGCCATAAACTCCAACACGTTGATATGGTATGAGCGTTCCTCGATTGTCCATAACCCGGATATCGACCTGGACTCGAGGTGGGCTCCCCATCCTTCCATAGATGCGTCCGTGAACAGGTGATGTGACGGACGAAACGGAAGTAGGGACACACCCGGCATAACGTTGAGTGGATCCAGCCACCATTGGAGGCATTGTTTGACAAGAGGCATGACAGGTATCCACGGGTTCAACTGCCTTTCGACCCATTGATGATTGAAGTAAATCATTAAGGAACGAAGCTGCAACCGCCCTCTTGGTGTTACGTCCTGTGTTGACGTCAAGAGGCTGATTATCGCAGCAAAGTGTAAAGCCCTGGCTTGAGATAACTTGAGGATTTGAGGTATCTTCGTTGTTATCTTTTGCCAACGATCAGAAATTTGCGCCTTTGCGACGGAGTCAGTTCTGACTTCTCTTCATGTGGGATGTATCCCAGATAAGTCAACGTCCTTAAGACAAACTGCGTGTCTATAGGATTAAGCAGGCATTCCTTAGCAGGGAGTCGTCGATATAAAAGTGGTACTTTATACCTAGACTGTGCAGGAATTGTGCCACTGGTGTAAACACTCGTGTGGACAGGCCGAATGGAAGCACTTGAATTTGGAAGCGTCGTTCGCCGACCATGAATCTCAAGTACTTCCTGTCCTCCGGATGTATCGGGATATGAAGGTATGCATCCCTTAAATCCAGAGAAGTCGGCCATTCCCCTTGTTTGAGTACCGTCCGGATAGACTGGAAGGACTCCATGCGAAAGTGTGGCGGTGGAGTGAGGTAGTCCTTGTTGAGGCGCTTGAGGTTGATAACCATGCTCATCTCGGACGTGTCTTTCTTGGGGACCAGAAACACCGGCGAATAGAACCCGGGTATTGTATCCCAAACCGGAAGCTCTATTACTGAAGCCTTCTCTATCAGCTTGTCCACAGAGGACTGTATCGCTGATAGATGACCCGTTCGTAATGGAATACGAGACGGAAGGGGAGATGCAGTCAAGGGAGGAAGCGTGTCGAACGATAGGCGATAGCTGCATCTGATAGTTCGAATGACCCACGCTTCCGCCCCGATCCTTATCCAGTTCCTGCAAAACAACTGCAGCCTTCCCCCTACCGGAAGGTCTAGTTGTGGCGGAACTGGAAACATTATGTCTCGGTGTTCCCGCCATACCGGAAGCCATCTGGTATGGCCCGAAACATCAAGTATTCTTCTTTGACTGCTTGGATTTCCCCTTGCCCTGCTTCTTATGGCCAAAGCTCGATAACCTTGGCTCTAAAGAAGCAGGCGCTTGGCTCTGCTGTTGGCCGGAAGCACCCTTAGTAGCCTTGGATCTAGGCGGGTTCTTCTTAGCCTTCTTTGCCTTGGGACCCGACCCGGAAGCCATAGGTCTCTTGGACGAAGCACCAGAAGCCACTGACCTGTCATGTTCAATACGATCCATTTCAGGTCGGACTTCGGCAACAGCATCACCAAACAGTAAAGAAGGAGCCGTAGAAGTTTCTAGTAGACTCCTCTTTACTGCTTCCGGTGTGTAATCGTGCATTAAAGGAATGAAGGCCCTCCTCCTTCAATACACCAGCATAGAAGATAGGTAGGCATTGTGAACCAGTAAATCTTCTACTGCACCGGAAGCAATCTTCTGGTAGTCAAGAACGAGGTTAATTCCCTCTTGTAACTGCTCTTGACTGTCCGCGCCCGACAGCGAAAACAAACCATCCTTAATGGCTTTAAGAAACCAGTCCAGGTGATTCGTGATCGGCACTCCTTGTCGGGCAGTTTCCTCT
>JAVTVY010055850.1:0-30804 GCA_036873755.1 Hanleya hanleyi | reverse complement strand
GGTGTTGAAGTTCAGTACCTATCATCCACGCATACGGTTAAGGTATATGGAAAAATTGGAACTCTTCTGTGCTCGCAGGTAGTTTTTGGTCATTCTGAATCTGGACGTGACGTGACGCACTTGCGCAGACCCACACCACCAAACCATGTGACCTGCGCAGTGACCTGCGCACACAGACCTGCGCAAGGATGTAAGGGTACCCGGATGTAAAACCAAGGTCCCTGGATGTTAAAAATGGAAACACCCGGATGTAAGATGAGTACCCTAATTTTACATGCACCCACCCATGACTTGATAGGCAGGTCCCGATAAGCCCGGAGACCGATATTAGCACTTTGGACCTGGTTGATAGGGGTTTTCCATTATTATAGAGGTAAAGTCCGTGTTCCACTTTTTATATTTTCGGGGACAAATCCTCAATATTCATGCACCCACCGATGACTTGATAGGCAGTCCCGATAAGCCCGGAGACCGATATTAGCCCTTTTGGATATGGTAGATAGGAGTTTTGCCCTATTTTAGGAGTAAATTACAACACATATAAGGGAAGAAAGTCTTTTATATTTTCAGGACAAATCCTAATTTTACATACACCCACCCACGACTTGATCGCCCTTGGGGAGCGCTTCACTTTGACACCTCACCCGACCAAATCGGTCCAGTAGGGGCCCCTTTCGCTCCCCAAAATGTCCTGAAGATTGCTGGGAAATTTCCCCGGCTCCCCGCGTATTTGGGACTATTTTCTGTCCGCGGAGGCTTTTTCCCCCCGCGACCGCATCACCGCCGGTCGCATCATCGAGGAGAAATACAATAAAAATTTTGAATTTGTTTCACAAACACATGAAAAAAAAACAAATAAATAAAAAGAAAAGACACATTTTTTAGTTCTGAATGTTTCTTCGTCTCGAAGCACTGGAGAAAAACTTACACGGTTGGAGGTCCCTCACAATACTCCAATTTCATCCTAGACAGGGTTCAACTTTCACAACATCACCTATCATGCTATTATATGGTTTACATACCTGAATAACTATCCGAAAAGTAAATCTTCTCAGCTGCCTATACTATGTATTTGACAGCGTCAGATCGGGGAACTAATGATATCATCGCGTTGAGCACGACTCATTGAGTTGATGTGCAGAGTATTGAGGTGAAATTCGGTCGGGAAAAGGTCACAATAGGCAGTTAGCAATTCAGTTTGCTATTCAGTTTGATATTCGCGTAGTTATTGGGAGCAGCGCCCCCTGGCGTCAGATCGGGGAAATAACGATATCATCGTGTTGATCTTGGCTCACTCAGTTGATGTGCCAAGTATTGAGGTGAAATTCGGTCGGGAAAAGGTCACAATAGGCAGTTAGCTATTCAGTTTGCTATTCAGTTTGATATTCGCGTAGTTATTGGGAACAGCGTCCCCTGGCGCCAGCTTGGGGAAATAACGATATCATCGTGTTGATCGTGGCTCACTGAGTTGATGTGCCAAGTATTGAGGTGAAATTCGGCCGGGAAAGGGGCCAAAATAGCCAGTTTCCTATTCAGTTTGCTATTCGCGTAGTTATTGGGAACAGCGCCCCCTGGCGTCAGATCGGGGAACTAATGATATCATCGTGTTGATCTTGGCTGACTAAGTGGATTTGCCAAGTACTGAGGTGCAATTCGGTAGGGAAAGGGGGTCAAGTTAGGGGCCGTTCCCATTTAACGTTCGTGTTTTCATGGTTTAAACCATTTCGTTTAAACCATGCCACGAACGATGGGTGTATCGTTGGTTCGTTTTTTCAAAAAAAACATTGAAAAAACGAACGACGAAAAAACCATTGCGTTCGTTCGATGGTTTTCTATAGAGTTTCCAAGGCTGTGACTTGCTGGAGAAAAAACGATTAAAAGTAGTTCCGCCTGAGTGACGTCACACTAAGACACGCCCACAGACTGCTCGAATGATGGTAGCTCAAACGTGTAGGCTGTTAAGCCGTCGATAACAGGCCTACCCGGTATATACCCAGCACCGTATTAAACTGACCACGGTGTGTGTGCACTCTGACGAGAATTTATAAATATAATCTATCATGAACTATTCAGTGTTGGGTTTTTTTCTTTTTCTTCTGCTTCTTTTTGCGTCCTTATCCACGAAATAAGTCAATGTTTGCATTTACTACGGGTGTCGGAACAGTTATCGGACAGGACAGTTATCGGACACGCATCTCGAGCGCACGTGTTGTGCTCGTGATGACAAGGCAATAATATGTCAGAACAAAGGGGAGATCATTTCTAATTGTTATGCAAAATATAGAATTATAGGTAGCCACGAAAGTCGAAAAATTTAAATCTAACATTTTTGTTTTCATCAAAATTCGAAATTTCTCGTGTTGTGGCGGGGTGCGAAATTCGATCTACCACCTTGTCTTCCCGATCTCGCTCTCAAGTAAATACGTATAGAAATTGAACAATGATCATATCATCTTAAACGACAGAACTCCAACTAACGATTTTCCTGCAGAAAACTTGAAAATACATTGTACTTCAACGTCAAATTCTTGTTCACGATGGGTGTCCGATAACTGGTACTGTCCACGGCGGGAACTGAGCTGAAAAGTCGAGTTAAAAATAGCTCTCGCACGTGCAGAAGGGAGTGACGTCATGGACGGAATTCATAACGGAAGATAGCCGACGAGCTCAGCAATCATCGTGTCAGTTTTCATGTCATTTCAAGGAGTACTTTTTTATATATTCCAAATAAACCGCGAAAATTGTCCGATAACTGTTCGGACACCCGTACCCGTTGTGAATAACTACGAGCGCCATCTGTTAATATTATCGCAGAAGTATAGCTACATGTAGCGGTATCTCTACATTTGAATTATGAATTTAGATTGCGCTACTTGTACAATGAATTTATTAACACCACTGCCCATAATAATTATATCGGCCACGAATATGTCTAGCTTTAACTTTACTCTATTATTTTCTAATCCAGAATCGCAGAAAGCCCCTATCGATTGCGTTTTCATGGTAAAAGGATTAGAAAATAACTAAAAATACTCTTCATTATAGAGTGATTTTATTCACCGGAAATCGCTCTGAACGCTTTCCCGGGGATCTAGACCCCAGGAGCTTCCGGCACCCAGGCGTCCCCTCGACACTCCCCTGAAGTGCTATGATAGTAGTTCCTCCCCCCACCCCCTTGCCTCGTGAGGCCGTACCACTATTCAATTTGCTTTCGACGCCCAGCCAAGATTCACATCTCACATTTTTTCAGGAATAAGACACCAACAATTTCTTGTAATGTTGAATGATTGATATTATTTTTTATTTAAATTCATTTAAAAACATGCGCAGCGCTTTTGTGAAGAATGCCTAAATTTCCATGTCAACACAATTTAGTGTTATTCTTGAAATAAACATTTTCGTTTCAAAGTTATTAATCATTTGAAATGCCATCATTTCATGTATTTCGCTTGCCATGCTGGGGGTAAATTCCTTCCTTCTAAACAAACAGTCGGTCACAAAAATCGAACGACTACTTATCAGGATTAGCAGGAAAATACAATGCGACGATAAACGATCATGTGGTAGGATACTGTGATAGATACGACTTGTGCGACGAAAAACAATTAATTGAGCAGGTTAGAAATAGTATGTCCTTTTATTGCAATATACCCGTGTGTCTCTCTCCACGTGTTTCTTTCATTGTGCGTACAATTTCTACATTTTGTTTTGTTTTGAAAGTTTCTTGACGCCATTACGTGTCTGGTAGCAAAGCATTCTTGTGATGTTCGCGGCCACACTTCACACCTGGACACACAACGGTGGTCTCCTCGATACCGTCTACAACTCAAATGAGTTTATTTAACCTAAGATCAACAGAAATTTCGATTCATGGTCTCCGTTACAGTCCGTATATTGCCATTGTTTTTATTTATTGAATAGCAATTCAGAAAATGATAGAATTTTAGTTACGACAATTCTCAACACTGGGACGTTATTATCAAAATGGCTTCGGTATTATCATGGAGCCTACTATAGTAGGTTCCGTGGTATTATATACGGTCCGGATAACTTTTGGGTATTATATCCCACAGCTTGCTATCAGATGATAAGTGTCACAAAGAATATATTAATTTACATGTATTTATTTAAATCTGTTGATATTTTTGTAATTATAAGCTGCTATTTCTATGTGAAAACAACACGTCTATGATTATCTATTGATACTATCTGTAGATATTCCATTATAATTGAACATTACATACAATTAATCCTTGTAAGAAATTTCTTATTTTAATTTACTTCGGATTCGGAAGTTATTTTTGGAAAATTGGTTCCGGTAACTGCGTATGCTTAGTTCCAACCGACCTTTTGGGGCCTTATAATTCACGCGCCATTCTGAACGTATTTACTTCAAGAATTCAAATAAGACCGCTGTTACATGCAACACATAAAATATATCACATTTGGTTAAAGTTACGGTAGCATTAAACAAACTTTACCCAAATCTGCACCCTTAAATATAGTTAAAAGTATTAATCACAATGAACACACATCAATAAAGATTCGGACATTTGAAAGCTAACACAATGCTGCTTTTAATTATTTGTCATATGTCAAAAAAAAATCATTGTTCTTGCTAAAACTTATATTTACAAATTGTTAATCGAGAAAGAAATAAATTTTAAGAATGAAAAAAATGAAGATTTCTTTTTGTGATGGGGCGTTGAAGGAATTACGGAGCTTATGAATTACCATGGAAAGATTGATATTCAATAAATGATATCGCGGTGCTTGTGGAATTCGGGGCTGGTGTTTGTTTACTACACGTACATATAGCCATCAATATAATAGACTAGATATAATACAAATTCAGATAACAATGAATAATGCGGTCGAGGATTGGCAAGGAGATAGCCTTCAGAACGAACCGAATAACCATGCAGGGTTTGACGCGAGGGTGTCTACTCAAGCCGGGGGAAAAACGTGCATTAATTACTTCTGTCGTCTAATTATGTAGCTGAACTTCAACATCTAGTTACACGTAAAAGTAATTTACTGCCTATCCAAACGTCAGAGAATTCTGCTTTGAATTAGCGCATTCTTTTCTCTGTGCCCACGGAGATTGTGTTATCAGGCTGGATAATGCGAACATCACGTGATTGTATTATTGCGCCATCGTTTTCCAGCGAACGATCGAACGATGGCAAACGAAAAAGGAAAAAAACGCAATGGTTTTCTGTAAAACGAACGACTTCGTTCACTGGCGAACGAACCAATGCGTTGAATGTTTTTTTTCAATGGTTTTCCACGAAAATCAAAACGATGGGTGTAGAACTACTTGGTTTTTTTTCGGTAATTTAAACGAACGAAGCAAAAACCATAATTGGGAACGCTCCCTTAGCTAGTTTGCTATTCAGTTTGCTATTCGGGTAGTTATTGGGAACAGCGCCCCCTGGCGTCAGATCGAGCAACTAGTGATATCAACGTGTTGATCTTGGCTGACTGAGTTGAGGTGCCAAGTATTGAGGTGAAATTTGGTCGGGAAAGGGGTCAAAATAGCCAGTTTGCTATTAAGTTTGCTATTCGCGTAGTTATTGGGAACCGCGCCCCCTGGCGTCAGACGAGGAATTAGTGATATCATCGTGTTGATCTTGGCTCACTGAGTTGATGTGCAAAGTATTGAAGTGAAATTCGGTCGGGAAAGGGGTCAAAATGGCCAGTTTGCTATTCAGTTTGCTATTCAGCTTGCTATTCGCGTAGTTATTGGGAACAGCGCCCCCGGACGTCAGATCGGGGAACTAATGATATCATCGTGTTTATCTTGGCTCACTGAGTTGATGTGCCAAGTATTGAGCTGAAATTCGGTCGGGAAAGGGGTCAAATAGCTTGTTTGCTATTCAGTTTGTTAGTTTAGTTTAAACTTATTTATTGTACAATTAAAGTACAAAGGATTGGGGTAAAGTTCTTTCAACTCAGTTTGTTATTCCCGTAGTTATTGGGAACAGCGCCCCCTGGCATCAGATCGGGGAACCAATGATAACATCGTATTGCTCTTGGATCACTGAGTTGATGTGTCAAGTATTGAGATGAAATTCGGTCGGGAAAGGGTTCAAAATAGCCAGTTTGCTATTCAGTTTGCTATTCAGTTTTCTATTCGCGTAGTTATTGGGAACAGCGCCCCCTGGCATCAGATCGGGGAACCAATGATATCATCGTATTGCTCTTGGATCACTGAGTTGATGTGCCAAGTTTTGAGATGAAATTCGGTCGGGAAAGGGTTCAAATAGCCAGTTTGCTATTCAGTTTGCTATTCAGTTTGCTATTCGCGTAGTTATTGGGAACAGCGCCCCCTGACGTCCGATCGGGGAACTAATGATATCATCGTGTTTATCTTGGCTCACTGAGTTGATGTGCCAAGTATTGAGCTGAAATTCGGTCGGGAAAGGGGTCAAATAACCAGTTTGCTATTCAGTTTGATATTCGTGTAGTTATTGGGAACAGCGCCCCCTGGCGTCAGATAGGGGAACCAATGATACCATCGTATTGCTCTTGGATCACTGAGTTGATGTGCCAAGTATTGAGATGAAATTCGGTCGGGAAAGGGTTCAAAATAGCCAGTTTGCTATTCAGTTTGCTATTCGCGTAGTTATTGGGAACAGCGCCCCCTGACGCCAGATCGGGGAACTAATGATATAATCGTGTTTATCTTGGCACACTGAGTTGATGTGCCAAGTATGGAGGTCAAATTCGGTCGGGAAAGGGGTCAAATAGCCAGTTTGCTATTCAGTTTGCTATTCGCGTAGTTATTGGGAACAGCGCCCCTGACGTCAGATCGGGGAACTAATGATATAATCGTGTTTATCTTGGCACACTGAGTTGATGTGCCAAGTATTGAGCTGAAATTCGGTCGGGAAAGGGGTCAAATAGCCAGTTTGCTATTCAGTTTGCTATTCAGTTTGCTATTCGCGTAGTTATTGGGAACAGCGCCCCCTGACGTCAGATCGGGGAACTAAAGATATCATCGTGTTTATCTTGGCTCACTGAGTTGATGTGCCAAGTATTGAGCTGAAATTCGGTCGGGAAAGGGGTCAAATAGCCAGTTTGCTATTCAGTTTGCTATTCAGTTTGCTATTCGCGTAGTTATTGGGAACAGCGCCCCCTGACGTCAGATCGGGAAACTAATGATATCATCGTGTTTATCTTGGCTCACTGAGTTGATGTGCCAAGTATTGAGCTGAAATTCGGTCGGGAAAGGGGTTAAATAGCCAGTTTGCTATTCAGTTTGCTATTCGTGTAGTTATTGGGAACGACGCCCCCTGGCGTCAGATCGGGGAACCAATGATACCATCGTATTGCTCTTGGATCACTGAGTTGATGTGCCAAGTATGGAGGTCAAATTCGGTCGGGAAAGGGGTCAAATAGCCAGTTTGCTATTCAGTTTGCTATTCAGTTTGCTATTCGCGTAGTTATTGGGAACAGCGCCCCCTGGCTTCAGATCGGGAAGCTAATTATAACATCGTGTTTATCTTGGCTCACTGAGTTGATGTGCCAAGTATTGAGCTGAAATTCGGTCGGGAAAGGGGTCAAATAGCCAGTTTGCTATTCAGTTTGCTATTCAGTTTGCTATTCGCTTAGTTATTGGGAACAGCGCCCCCTGACGTCAGATCGGGGAACTAATGATATCATCGTGTTTATCTTGGCTCACTGAGTTGATGTGCCAAGTATGGAGGTCAAATTCGGTCGGGAAAGGGGTCAAATAGCCAGTTTGCTATTCAGTTTGCTATTCGCGTAGTTATTGGGAACAGCGCCCCCTGACGTCAGATCGGGGAACCAATGATACCATCGTATTGCTCTTGGATCACTGAGTTGATGTGCCAAGTATTGAGCTGAAATTCGGTCGGGAAAGGGGTCAAATAGCCAGTTTGCTATTCAGTTTGCTATTCAGTTTGCTATTCGCGTAGTTATTGAGAACAGCGCCCCCTGACGTCAGATCGAGGAACCAATGATATCATCGTATTGCTCTTGGATCACTGAGTTGATGTGCCAAGTATGGAGGTCAAATTCGGTCGGGAAAGGGGTCAAATAGCCAGTTTGCTATTCAGTTTGCTATTCAGTTTGCTATTCGCGTAGTTATTGGGAACAGCGCCCCCTGGCGTCAGATCGGGGAACTAATTATATCATCGTGTTTATCTTGGCTCATTGGGTTGATGTGCCCAGTATTGAGCTGAAATTCGGTCGGGAAAGGGGTCAAATAGCCAGTTTGCTATTCAGTTTGCTATTCAGTTTGCTATTCGTGTAGTTATTGGGAACGGCGCCCCCTGGCGTCAGATCGGGGAACCAATGATACCATCGTATTGCTCTTGGATCACTGAGTTGATGTGCCAAGTATTGAGATGAAATTCGGTCGGGAAAGGGTTCAAAATAGCCAGTTTGCTATTCAGTTTGCTATTCGCGTAGTTATTGGGAACAGCGCCCCCTGACGTCAGATCGGGGAACTAATGATATCATCGTGTTTATCTTGGCTCACTGAGTTGATGTGCCAAATATTGAGCTGAAATTCGGTCGGGAAAGGGGTCAAATAGGCAGTTTGCTATTCAGTTTGCTATTCGCGTAGTTATTGGGAACAGCGCCCCCTGACGTCAGATCGGGGAACCAATGATATCATCGTATTGCTCTTGGATCACTGAGTTGATGTGCCAAGTATGGAGGTGAAATTCGGTCGGGAAAGGGGTCAAATAGCCAGTTTGCTATTCAGTTTGCTATTCGCGTAGTTATTGGGAACAGCGCCCCCTGACGTCAGATCGGGGAACTAATGATATCATCGTGTTTATCTTGGCTCACGGAGTTGATGTGCCAAGTATTGAGCTGAAATTCGGTCGGGAAAGGGGTCAAATAGCCAGTTTGCTATTCAGTTTGCTATTCGCGTGGTTATTGGGAACAGCGCCCCCTGACGTCAGATCGGGGAACTAATGATATCATCGTGTTTATCTTGGCTCACTGAGTTGATGTGCCAAGTATTGAGCTGAAATTCGGTCGGGAAAGGGGTTAAATAGCCAGTTTGCTATTCAGTTTGCTATTCGTGTAGTTATTGGGAACGGCGCCCCCTGGCGTCAGATCGGGAAACCAATGATACCATCGTATTGCTCTTGGATCACTGAATTGATGTGCCAAGTATGGAGGTCAAATTCGGTCGGGAAAGGGGTCAAATAGCCAGTTTGCTATTCAGTTTGCTATTCAGTTTGCTATTCGCGTAGTTATTGGGAACAGCGCCCCCTGGCTTCAGATCGGGAAGCTAATTATAACATCGTGTTTATCTTGGTTCACTGAGTTGATGTGCCAAGTATTGAGCTGAAATGCGGTCGGGAAAGGGGTCAACACTACATAAAAACGTCATTTTAATTACAATTAATATACGGTCAGCATGTAAGGTGAATATAATGGTTTTATTTCCAATTGTTTGAACACTAAGCTTTACGCTAGCAATTATAAGTAACATTTGCATTCATTTAATGTATAAGTCGATGTGATCGGAGAGGTATGGCTCATAAAATTGGATTCCCATATTTGATGTTATATTTAAGAATGTTGTTCATGTATTCTGTATGATTGACAGCCCCAAATTCACCAGTGTAGTAAATGTTTTTAGAGTTCCATGGATTCATGGCCTATGTCGAATCTTGGTGTTTCCCATACATTTCACATACATTTACAATGCATTTAAGGTATCCTTTGGATACATTTAATGTGCATGTCGTACCTTGGAGAGTCCCTAATTACGATAGATATACAACGCACGATAATGTTTTGCAAATAAATCTCATCTATTTGAATACATTCGTTATTGTAGTGACCCGAATGCAAATCTATCAGTTATATTTAGCCACTTTCCAACCTGTAATAAATATATGTGAATTGTTGCAGTTATATTGACCATTGCGTGATATATATGGCGAATAATATGAAACTTAACCGTAAATTTCGAACTATGGCATCTATATCTCAAAACAATGCAAATAAAATGTTTATATTTACAAGTATCCTCTATATGTGTAAATGTTGGTGAATAAATCCATTGTATTTGCTAAACTGGTAGCTATATATGAAATCATTTGAAAAAGAATACTTATATTTACATTTATCTCACAGATGCGCAAAGAAATGGTGTATATTACAATTTTATTTGCTATAATGGTAGGTACATATTAAATCATTTCAAAAAAAATATTTATATTTACATCTACCCCATAGATGTTTAAATGTATGGGATATAATACCATTTTATTTGCTACGCTATTAGGTGCATATTAAATCATTTCAAAAGGAATACTACCTCTTCCACATACACGGGTGAATGTATGGTGAATATTACAGTTTTATTTGATATAATGGTAGCTACGTATGAAATCATTTCACACATTACAGTTTCATTTACAATACTGTAAACGTAAATATGAAATGTTTGCTAAGATGGATTTATTTGCTATCATTTGATGGATATCTGGCGAAGAATTGCATTTAACCATCAGATCCAAAATTACGATTATTAGACGTTAAAGTAATCCAAATGCAGAATGTTATCATCGCAATTCAATTGTTCAATTTGAACTATTCCACAGGTATGTGATGCAAATCTGCAGTTTAGCCATTACATTTGAACTTAATATATTTCCAATACTGTAAACACTAAATTTTCCATTTAGAATTTTAATTTATAATACTATGGAAAATGGGTTTAAATTTCATTGTCTTCTTTGTAACTAATTTGGTGGGTATTTGTAACGGAACGTGCACGTGGCCGGTTAATGTATAATAATGTATGCAAGAAGTGCTTGTCAATAAGAAAGTCTTTATTTGCTGACTAATTTTCAGCTTCATGCCTCCCAAACAAGTTATATTCTACGTCTACCGGTACCAGATATCTGTACAATGTATTGAATTTGAAGGAAATTGTCATAGCATAAGATATACCGTATGTCATGCACAAACAAAACACTATAATGCTGTATTTGTGGAGTACACAATGGATAGGCAATGATAAGAGCCAGACACTTGTTGATTAGCTGACGCCCGCTAACACAACACTTGCAAAGGTAACAATCTCGGCCAGGCGTTGGGGCCTACCGCTTGGCTCGCCTGGTGAAGCTGTTCGCTCCAGGAGACACGACATATTGCGAGTCGTCGTCAGACGTGAGTAGTATAGAAAGTGGATTTAAAGCCCTATTTTCCAGGGAGGTAAGTCTTGGGGAGATGACGGAGAGTTCCGGCAGGGGGCGTTGTTTCTCAAGAGACCAAAAACTACCTCCAACACGAGAGAGCTTCTTGACTCGATCGGGTGTGACCTTGGATCGGTGAGGGTCGACAAAAATACCTGAAACCATGGGAAGGAAGACTTATAGTAATAAACACAATCTATAGGTGTTGGACGATGTTATTAGGACGAGTCTAGCATCCGTGCGACCCGAGGGTCGAGCGTTTATTGTCCAGTATAGCTCCGCAAAAATAAACAAACAAAAAGGGGATTCCCCTTTGGCATCGATGGTGCTGCCCTCTATAGGGTTCATGTAAAATGTCTCCAGATATAATAAAAACGGAACACGGACTTTACCCTAGAATATACTCCTATCGACTCTATCTCATGGGGGTCATATCGGTCCCCGAGCTTATCGGGGCCTGCCTATCCAGTCAATCGGGTGTTTTCCGTTGTCAATACTCTGCGCATGCGCAGTCTGGCCGTAGTATAGAAAGCAGGCATTTTGTGGGGTATGTGGGGTGTGTTTGGGGTAGAGATGGACCGCTAGGGGTTCGAATGGGTCGTGGAAGGTGTCAAAGTGAAGCTTGTGTGGGGTAGTCAGAATGGCGTGTTTTAAGTGCAAGTCTCGTCAATCTGCGCGTGCGCAGTTGGTTGTAGTAAGTAAAGGGGTCATTGTGGGGCAGTACAGGAAGGTATTTGGGGTAGAGATGGACCATCCTTGGTCCGAATGCGTCCTGCGCGGTGTCATCTTCTAGCTCTCGGGGTGTAGATAACGATTTGAGGGCTGTCCACAGCATCTGTGGCGTCATTGGTGACGTCATCAGTACGAGTAGTAGCGAAAGTGGGCATTTTGGTGCAGTGAAGGATGGTATTTGGTGCAGAGATGGACCATCCTTGGTCCGAATGCGTCGTGTGAGGTGTCATATTGTAGCAACGCCCGCCAACACCAAGCTCAATGCTTCAACGCCCTGGTGAAATAGCTCAGAAGCTCTGATTTTCTAGATATTCCATGGAATTGTCACTGATTCTTCGAAATGCAGTGACGCCCGTCAACGCTCGTAGTTACTCACATCGGCAAAAACTCACATCGGCAAAAATAAAGTCATGTTAAAATAATTGCTATTTAACACCATGTTAAATATTGCTGAGGGGAAATGACTATGATACGACATTTACGACATAATTGCGTCTTGGGATGTGACATGTTTTAGCTCTCGGGGTGTAGACTCCGATTTGAGGGATGTTCACGTCATCTGGGACGTCATCAGTACGAGTAGTAGCGAAAGCGGATATTTTGGGGCAGTGAAGGAAGGTATTTGGTGTAGAGATGGACCATCCTTGGTCCGAATGCGTCGTGTGAGGTGTCATATTGTAGCAACGCCCGCCAACACCAAGCTCAATGCTTCAGCGCCCTGGTGAAATAGCTCAGAAGCTCTGATTTTCTAGATATTCCATGGAATTGTCACTGATTCTTCGAAATGCAGTGACGCCCGTCAACGCTCGTAGTTACTCAAATCGGCAAAAACTCACATCGGCAAAAATAAAGTCGTGTTAAAATAATTGCTATTTAACACCATGTTAAATATTGCTGAGGGGAAATGACTATGATACGACATTTACGACATAATTGCGTCTTGGGATGTGACATGTTTTAGCTCTCGGGATGTAGAGTCCGATTTGAGGGATGTTCACGTCATCTGTGACGTCATCAGTACGAGTAGTAGCGAAAGCGGATATTTTGGGGAAGTGAAGGAAGGTACTTGGTGTAGAGATGGACCATCCTTGGTCCGAATGCGTCGTGTGAGGTGTCATTTTGTAGCAACGCCCGCCAACACCAAGCTCAATGCTTCAACGCCCTGGTGAAATACCTCAGAAGCTCTGATTTTCTAGATGTTCCATGGAATTGTCACTGATTCTTCGAAATGCAGTGACGCCCGTCAACGCTCGTAGTTACTCACATCGGCAAAAATAAAGTCATGTTAAAATAATTGCTATTTAACACCATGTTAAATATTGCTGAGGGGAAATGACTATGATACGACATTTACCTCGACAATTGCTGATTGCTGACACAAGTGATACAAGTGATACAAACACCAATGTACATGTACCATACACAAGCTTTATTTCAGCGTTATGTATATAGTGCATCTCTAATTCAAGAAGAGAAATATGATGAAAATATGATGAGAATCTCCCTTACGCACATTCAGTTTTAGGTTCATATATGTACAAAACAAGAAGAAGGAAACAATTGCATAAATAGATGTACACTAATTTTCAACCATAACGTCGATTTATCGTCGGTCTTTAACACATCTGAGCGGGCTACACGAGACAATCATTGTTAATTTTCTCGCTCGTCATGATGGTGATTTTTATAAACTTCGCAAATTTTGTTAATTATATATTAAGGAAGGAGTCTGCCATATTTCGTTAAAACAGGCGGATCCTGTCTTATTGTTTTCTACTTTCTTGTGTAATTCCGTAAATCAACCACCTTTCTCCCCACACACAGCCACTGTATTTCGTTCTCTGTTTGTCTCAAACATTCACTGTCTACGTCCAGTGCACTGAGAACCCCTCGTGGAGAAGAAGTCAGTGTTGACAAGTGGATAGAGCAAATCATTATCTATATTAACTGTTACCACATTTTCACCAGGAAGTACAGAGCAAACGGAGACCAGAGTTAATAGCTGATCGTTACGTACTGGGTACTTAACTAACCATCATCTGTTCATGTGATTGAGCGTATAATGTTTAACATCAACGTTTCGAAACTAGGCCTATACGTTGAACTCCGAGCAAAATACCGACCCGAATATTTGCATTTAGTATAATAAAATGAACCGTGGGCTACAGCTAATCCGATAAGCTGATATACTTGTACAACGAGAAGAAAGACTGGCCCAGTCTGCTATATGATTCGTTTTATTTGCAGAATTATTTAGGAAGTTGCTATCCGCAAGAAATTATTTCACTGAGTAATCATTACCAGGTCACAAAGGCAGGAAAGGACAGAAATAAATTAACATTGAATGCGACAAGCGAATTCTTGTTTTTACAAAAGTGCTTGAGTTTTGATCGCAGCTCAAGAAAAACAGTCGCGCGATTATTATTATGATACATGTAGATCAGGCGGAGATATTTAAATCGTTTTGTTTGCTTATTTCGTCCGGTACTTCATTTACCACCCGGTACTGTAACGGATATGCGACGTTTACATACGGAAAACTCAATTGTGTGTGATGGTAATAAAGCCGATTTTCTTTTTCCACTCCAAAACCTGCCATAACAGATTTTTCTTGAAGTTTACATACCGAAATATGCCCTTCGAAAAAAACCCTGAGATGTTCAGTTGCATAAAAATGGAGATATGATTGATCACAATGTGCTCCCGGGCTATTTTCGGTATTTTGGGGCATTTTCATGAAGGGTTTTCTCCTTTAGCAAAAATGTGACACCCCAAACCAAAACCATTCGTGGTTCTTTCCAATAAACAAACTTCCTCATATATTGTTTTACAAAGTTATTTTGGTTTGAAGTGTCACATTTTTGCTGTAAGAGGAAATTCTCAATATAAATGCCTCAAAAATACCAAATCAGGCCGAGGGACACATTTTAATCGATTATATATCCATTTTTATACAACGGAGCAACTCAGTTTTTTTTCGTGGCTGCTATTTCAGTATGTGAACTTCTAGAAACATCTGATTTGGCAGATTTTGGATTGACAAAAAAATCAGGTTGATTATCATCTCACACGTATTGTCCTCATATATCCTTTAAAGTTAAATCTGCAGGTTTTCTACCAGTTTGCTTCCTTATACGGTGCACTGCCCGGTACTTTTTATATCGTCTGGTGCACTCTTCTGTGATGTCACATAAAATATTGTGTATGTCCCATATGGGGTACGGAAAAGTCCCCCCCCCCCGCAAAGATTCCCCCGACAATAGTCTCCCTGGAAAGCTCCCCCCCCCTAGGAATTTCTCCCCCGGAAATTATCCCCCTATCATATATTAAGTGAAACTCAGAGAACAAAATATATGAAAAATGAACATTCACCCATATAAATAACGACTAAAATTAGCCGTTTCCTAACGTATCCGGTGTACGGGTTTAATCGCACTCTCATCTGTCTGATTTGGAATCATCCCGCCTATCTTTCCTAGTCGGCCTCCCCCGGTATAATGTAAGAAAATTATATAACTGGTTGTGGTCTTTTCGTTCTTACCGTGATTGAATTATTATATAAATAATTTCTTGCGGATAGCAACTTCCTAAATAATTCTGCTAATAAAACGAATCATATAGCAGACTGGACCAGTCTTTCTTCTCGTTGTACGAGTATATCAGCTTATCGGATTAGCAGTAGCCCACGGTTCATTTTATTATACTAAATGCAAATATTTGGGCCGGTATTTTGCTCGAAGTTCAACGTATAGGTCTAGTTTCCAGATCTTAATGTAGATAGACAGAAATAAGCACCCGTAATTATTATGAAATGATTTCGAGGTATATTACGTTAGTTGGCAGTGGAGAATTGGTCACCTATATTCCACTTATCATATATTGTCTTTGAGGAGGGGGGACTGATATTTAAACGTTTATCAGACTTAGATATATGAACATAAAACACGCATCTTGAAGAGCGGATCTAGCGAAAATTCGTAGGGGGTTCGACTATGACAGCCCAACCGGCGAGGGTCCAGGGGCCGCCTAGGCCAGGGAAGCTCCAGATCCTATATCGCCGCAGTCAAAAAATCCTAGAACATTAGAAAACAGTACGATACGAATACGCGTATTACTGATTTCGGACCGACACAGGAAGTCAGGATGCGAAGTCGGGAAGGCAGGATGGGAAGTGGCGAAGTCAGGTGCGGTGACTTCGCGCTTCGCATCCTGCCGTCGCATCCTACCTTCGCGAGTTAAGATTCCTAGCTTCGCGATTGCATCCTGACTTCGCATCCTGACTTCGCGCTTCGAATCCTGGCTTTGCATTTCGCATCCTCCTTTCACATCCTGACTTCGCGCTTCGCATTCTTTCTTCGTCCTTCGCATCCTTTCTTCGCGCTTCACATCCTGGTTTTGCTACTTCGCATCCTGCCTTCCTGGCTTCATCCTGATATCGCCCTTCGCCTCCTGCCTTCGCATTCTGACCTCGCGCTTCGCTTCCAGTCGTTTGCATTGCTTTGTTGATTTCGCATTCTGACTTTGAGCTTCGCATCCTGGCTTCGCCACTTCGCATCCTGCCTTCGCCACTTCGCATCCTGAATTCGCATCCTGAATTCGCGTTTCGCATCCTGACTTCGCATCCTGGCTTCACATATTGTCTTCGCACTTCGCATCCTGCCTTTCCATTCTGACTTCGCGCTTCGCATCCTGGCTTCACCACTTCGCATCTTAACTTCGCTGTTCACATCCTGACTTCGCACCTGGCCTTCTTGTGTCGGTCCAGATGCATTAATACAATACAGCGATGTATACAGTTAATATAGATAAGTGATTTGACATATCCACTTGTCAACACTGACTTCTTCTCCACGAGGGGTCCTCAGTGCCGGACATTAGACGTGCAGACCGGAAGTGTCATACATGACGTCACACTTCAGTACATGTCCTATCATGTTCACACTTCTGCATGTCATAAAAGTAAATTCTACCTCATTTGGAGGGTTCCCGATTGGCGCTCTTTTTCGGGTACCCTGAGAATAATAAGGAATTTACTGTTTATATACTACTCCTGTGGTATACAGTTTGTGGTTGTTTTTAGAGAGTAAAAGCTCGAATGTTTCTCATTTCAGATGATGTTTTATTCGAATGCTGAGAGTCTGCACTACATTATTTCTCATTTCTGTCAAGTGAAGTTTCAAATTGACGAATGTGGTTAAGTAAAACTGCGTGACATTTTCGTCCATGTTTTAAGGAAGTGTGATTTTTCCTATTTTATAAATTTCAACTTAAAAACAATAAAAAAAATCCCAAACACATGGATTCTGTTGTCATGTGTCCGGCAATGCGCGTATAATCGATTGAATGTAAAGAGCGAGAATGCTCGGGAATGACATAACCGAGATTTTGAATTATATGACGGAATTATATTTTGGTTACAGATTTAGTGGAATCCATGATATTATGATCTTTAATTACTTCTGTAGCCTGTTCATCGTACATGATCTATGATTTAAGCCAAAAAAAAAAAGAAAAAAAAAGAAAAGGTAAATAAAATTTAAAATAACATGCACTTCTCAGGGTACAGTTTCTTTTTATCCACTATCATTAAGATAACTTGTAGCACATTAAAAATAAGATCAAAGTTCGTAGAGTGAGGTTCACATGTACGATTTGCGCCAAGTGAATGATACACAGTTAAGTTGCGATTATGATTCAGGCATTCATTGTTTATTAATAATTGTTTGGGTGTAATTCAATCGAAAAACCTGACTTCCCGGAGATGCCTCCATTCCCATCTTCTACCGACACACACACCCTCACCTGGGCCAGGGACCCACCAGGGCGAGCCATATCGTGGAAGACAGTCCAGCCCCCTGCCCAACGACAGGCACACCCAAGCAGGGGCGACAAAGTAGTATAGACACGCAACGAAACGTTATATACATGAATATCCAATATCATGCTAATTGTCGAATTGATACTCGGTAATTATATTGCAAATATTTGAAAGCATCAGTGACTTGTTGAATAGGGATCTTACTCTTTAGTCATGAGTGGATTTAAATAGAATGATGATGATGATCTTCACTGAGGTTCCCGCGTCTATCAATTAACATACAGTCAGTAGTTTACTGGAATGTTCTGGGGATTCAAAAAAAATCGTGAACCTTGTAAAAATATGCTAAGGCACTGTTCATTTTTACCAGGGGGTGGACCGGGGGAATCAGGGGGAGGGGGAGGCACTAAAATTTTCAAACTCAGGAAGGGGGAGGGGGCCAACATTTTTGCAGGTTTGGTTCGGGGGAGGGGGGGGGGGGGCGACAAAATTATCACAGATAGAACACCTGAATTCAACCCCGGCGTATTTCTATAACACCAACATTTCAGAACATGAACCCATCCCCATGTACCTCCTTTTGGCCCTGGTCGGGCGATATTTATTTTGAGATTATTTTGTTCCAACATATTCTCAGCTGGGATAAGAATGACAAAATCTGATAATTGACAACTGAACTAATCCTCCATAAACATGACTAATCCCCCATAAACAAACATCAAGTATACACATTCGAAGACTGAATGAAGATTACGTAATAACTTAGTCCTTTACTTTGGTTCAACCCAGATGGGAAGATGTATATGTACGTATATGCATTTCTATCAATAGATATTTGTGCAGATCTGTACATATATATATAGATGTGGCTCTGTTGTATATATAGTGTATTTAGTTTCATCAGAAGTAGATTAATAGCTTGCCATACTTTGTAGTAAACCAAAGTCGTGCAATATAGACTTGAATTGTATCATTGACAGCAGCAGAAATACCGGGGCAATTAAATGATAGTTTAACCATGATTTAATACAGATACATCCACATTGTGTTGATCATGTTTAACAGAGTACAGTAAAACCTAAACAGTTAATTTCCATATTATTCGGGGAAAAGTACCAGCCGGCAACAAAACAAAATTCATTTAATTAATTTAGAAAAAATCTTTTCAAAATAAGTAAATCCTTGACACTGTACAGTACCGTATCATAGGACGACTGGGGAAAATGGCCACTGCATTCTCATAGTATATTTCGAAATTTAGCATTAGACTTTCTTAGTTTAAACATATTTGATTACCTCAATAATCACAAGTTCTAATCAACTTACGTGCCCTCTCAGAAATTACATACAAAGATAAATAATCAGGCGGCAAAACAGACATTAACTTCGGCATACATACTTTTTTCCACATTTTATGTGTAAAATGTGAACTTTTTTGTGATGAAATAAAATTAAAGTTTTGTTGAAAGTACATATTATTTAAATAAGTAAAAAAAACACGAAAGAAACAAGAAAACTATGCTCATACTAGTAAAATCAAATACAGGGAAAGTAAACAGTACATGACGGGAAATGTCCGAAGGGAAAATGTTAGCCAGGGGAAGTGTGTGCGCGGCGATTCTCCTCTCGGAGCTGGTATACCAGGACAACATGGCAGTCGACCAACAGTTACATGTCTTTTCTAATCTCTCTCGATGTCTTTGGGGTGATAGTTTTAAATATGTCTTTGCAATAGTCATCATGTGCCCGAAGTGAACTTGGGATATCAGGGAAGGCAGACCGGTACTTATACGCTGTGTATTAATGGTGGGATGGTGATCGGATTGAAGATATATGCGACTGACAATTTCTATACAATTTAAGCTACGGCCCTGGCATAATGGGAGACAAGGCTGTTCGAAGGTTGGATTCAAGAATGCATGCCGCCCTCGACGCGCCGAAAGCAAGGCATATGTGTTTCATTTTCGATAGATTTTTTGACTTTAAAGCTGTCAATTTTCATATCAATAGTGCTGAATATCACTACAGGGCTTTATCCATATGTCCACTCAAATTTGAACATGAAAAAAATCCACATTGGCTCTCACCATGTCACTTAGTATGTAAAAATATGTCGAAACAGAAATGAGATCGTCCAGTTTGACGCCTATTTACATGACACGAGACGATCGGGAGTCTTTTGGTGGATTTTTTTATATGCATATGTTTGACGAAATATGGACGCATCATCATATAGACATCGGGCACGATGAACTAAAACATTCGACTTTTAGAACGGAAAATGTACGTAGGAAGAAGCACAAATAGGACCATTCGCCATGAGAGCTGTCGAATATTTATGCTGGTCTTCTCCGAGGTCCGCGCGTCGGTCATTTATAGCCGGGTAGCTGCAGCGCAACCGTTACATTACGGGCTACCTACCAAGGTGAAGACATTTGGGTTACAGCACTTCGTTTCCTGAGTGGATTTGAGCGCCAGAACGTGAGGAGACCATAGTATGGAGGAATTATCATTCTTCTAATAGAAGCGCCGAGGAGAATTACCAGCCACGCATCGTTCTCTGTTTTGATTCTAACCGACTGGATATGGGTAGGACGGCTGCGTAGTTGACTGATTTTACAATTATGATTAACACCAGATCTGAGAGTACGCTCACTATCGCCAAGATCGGGAGCGACTATTGTAGATCTATTTTCCGTAGATCTGGACTTTCAACGGCGGATGGAAGTTTGCAGGAAGGCCAACATACGGAAGTGCCCGCCTAGGAAGCTGGGTCATCATGACATGAAGGAACCAGACGCATGGCTATATATCGGTTATCCATTTTTGCGCCCAGACCAAAAATGCTGAAACAAAAATAAAAAAATATTAACTGCTCCACCCCCCCTGGCCTATATACAATAAAATGTCACACATATGATGAACAAACATTTGTTTCACAGTATTTATATTGATATATGTTCATGAAACCGACAATATTCGAATGACCATCCTAGAAAACTATATGCAAATAGATTTGCATATGCTATTAAACGTGTGATCATCCGCATGTGCGAGCACCTTTCATTGGTTTCAAATCCTGCAATTTGCCCACGTTTCTATAGTCTAGGAAATATTATCAAATATCCATTTATCCTAACCGTGTGTAACATATGCAAATAGTCATATATAACATCTATGTAGTGCACGTTGCAAATATAATGAAATATGAAAATGTAATTACATGAAACCTAGCAATGTCATGCGTGTTATGTTCAATTTTACCAACTCGTCATCCATATAGGAAATGTTTCAGAAATATACAGATTTAATAATCCAAGTGAAATGTAGATAGAAACCATTGATTTAACCGTACATTACACGTATAAGGAAGACTCATATGTACAAGCATATATCACAAGGTGGTTACATACATCATGTCCATATGCCAATGAACTGGCCACTGTATGGCGAAGCTATAGCAAATATTTTTATTTGCTTATATACAACCGGATTGGAATTTATTCTAAATCCGACTATATAAAATCCTTCATCACACGGGTTAAATATAACTAAACTAGAACATACTCAATATGCTCAGTATGGTATTCAAATGTTAAGTGAATGTAATCATTTAATTTTTCTCAACCTACTAGTCAAATGTCTGTGAATGATACCGTTCACCAGGGTATCAAATGTAAGTAAAACTATATATTCAATACGGCGGTTCATCCCCTATTTGCAACCAATCAAATCAATGTACACCCGAAACATTTCACATGGTTGTGTCATATAGGTGAAATTAGGGACTCTCCAAGCTGCACTGTACAGTTAAATTATTATAAATATCTAATTACACCATATCGGAAATGTATTATAAATGAATGCAAATTTCGGACTCTCACATACCTGCACCATACATTTAACATACATGTTAAATGTACAATTTTCTGTAGTGCAAATAGCCAGTTTGCTATTCAGTTTGCTATTCAGTTTGCTATTCGCGTAGTTATTGGGAACAGCGCCCCCTGACGTCAGATCGGGGAACTAATGATATCATCGTGTTTATCTTGGCTCACTGAGTTGATGTGCCAAGTATGGAGGTCAAATTCGGTCGGGAAAGGGGTCAAATAGCCAGTTTGCTATTCAGTTTGCTATTCGCGTAGTTATTGGGAACAGCGCCCCCTGACGTCAGATCGGGGAACTAATGATATCATCGTATTGCTCTTGCATCACTGAGTTGATGTGCCAAGTATGGAGGTCAAATTCGGTCGGGAAAGGGGTCAAATAGCCAGTTTGCTATTCAGTTTGCTATTCAGTTTGCTATTCGCGTAGTTATTGGGAACAGCGCCCCCTGGCGTCAGATCGGGGAACTAATGATATCATCGTGTTTATCTTGGCTCACTGAGTTGATGTGCCAAGTATTGAGCTGAAATTCGGTCGGGAAAGGGGTCAAATAGCCAGTTTGCTATTCAGTTTGCTATTCGCGTAGTTATTGGGAACAGCGCCCCCTGACGTCAGATCGGGGAACTAATGATATAATCGTGTTTATCTTGGCACACTGAGTTGATGTGCCAAGTATTGAGCTGAAATTCGGTCGGGAAAGGGGTCAAATAGCCAGTTTGCTATTCAGTTTGCTATTCAGTTTGCTATTCGCGTAGTTATTGGGAACAGCGCCCCCTGACGTCAGATCGGGGAACTAATGATATCATCGTATTGCTCTTGGATCACTGAGTTGATGTGCCAAGTATTGAGATGAAATTCGGTCGGGAAAGGGTTCAAAATAGCCAGTTTGCTATTCAGTTTGCTATTCGCGTAGTTATTGGGAACAGCGCCCCCTGACGTCAGATCGGGGAACTAATGATATAATCGTGTTTATCTTGGCACACTGAGTTGATGTGCCAAGTATTGAGCTGAAATTCGGTCGGGAAAGGGGTCAAATAGCCAGTTTGCTATTCAGTTTGCTATTCAGTTTGCTATTCGCGTAGTTATTGGGAACAGCGCCCCCTGGCGTCAGATCGGGGAACTAATTATATCATCGTGTTTATCTTGGCTCATTGGGTTGATGTGCCCAGTATTGAGCTGAAATTCGGTCGGGAAAGGGGTCAAATAGCCAGTTTGCTATTCAGTTTGCTATTCAGTTTGCTATTCGTGTAGTTATTGGGAACGGCGCCCCCTGGCGTCAGATCGGGGAACCAATGATACCATCGTATTGCTCTTGGATCACTGAGTTGATGTGCCAAGTATTGAGATGAAATTCGGTCGGGAAAGGGTTCAAAATAGCCAGTTTGCTATTCAGTTTGCTATTCGCGTAGTTATTGGGAACAGCGCCCCCTGACGTCAGATCGGGGAACTAATGATATCATCGTGTTTATCTTGGCTCACTGAGTTGATGTGCCAAGTATTGAGCTGAAATTCGGTCGGGAAAGGGGTCAAATAGGCAGTTTGCTATTCAGTTTGCTATTCGCGTAGTTATTGGGAACAGCGCCCCCTGACGTCAGATCGGGGAACCAATGATATCATCGTATTGCTCTTGGATCACTGAGTTGATGTGCCAAGTATGGAGGTGAAATTCGGTCGGGAAAGGAGTCAAATAGCCAGTTTGCTATTCAGTTTGCTATTCGTGTAGTTATTGGGAACAGCGCCCCCTGGCGTCAGATCGGGCAACTAATGATATCATCGTGTTTATCTTGGCTCACTGAGTTGATGTGCCAAGTATTGAGCTGAAATTCGGTCGGGAAAGGGGTCAAATAGCCAGTTTGCTATTCAGTTTGCTATTCAGTTTGCTATTCGCGTAGTTATTGAGAACAGCGCCCCCTGACGTCAGATCGGGGAACCAATGATATCATCGTATTGCTCTTGGATCACTGAGTTGATGTGCCAAGTATGGAGGTCAAATTCGGTCGGGAAAGGGGTCAAATAGCCAGTTTGCTATTCAGTTTGCTATTCAGTTTGCTATTCGCGTAGTTATTGGGAACAGCGCCCCCTGGCGTCAGATCGGGGAACTAATTATATCATCGTGTTTATCTTGGCTCATTGGGTTGATGTGCCCAGTATTGAGCTGAAATTCGGTCGGGAAAGGGGTCAAATAGCCAGTTTGCTATTCAGTTTACTATTCAGTTTGCTATTCGTGTAGTTATTGGGAACAGCGCCCCCTGGCGTCAGATCGGGGAACCAATGATACCATCGTATTGCTCTTGGATCACTGAGTTGATGTGCCAAGTATTGAGATGAAATTCGGTCGGGAAAGGGTTCAAAATAGCCAGTTTGCTATTCAGTTTGCTATTCGCGTAGTTATTGGGAACAGCGCCCCCTGACGTCGATCGGGGAACTAATGATATTATCGTGTTTATCTTGGCTCACTGAGTTGATGTGCCAAGTATTGAGCTGAAATTCGGTCGGGAAAGGGGTCAAATAGGCAGTTTGCTATTCAGTTTGCTATTCGCGTAGTTATTGGGAACAGCGCCCCCTGACGTCAGATCGGGGAACCAATGATATCATCGTATTGCTCTTGGATCACTGAATTGATGTGCCAAGTATGGAGGTGAAATTCGGTCGGGAAAGGGGTCAAATAGCCAGTTTGCTATTCAGTTTGCTATTCAGTTTGCTATTCGCGTAGTTATTGGGAACAGCGCCCCCTGACGTCAGATCGGGGAACTAATGATATCATCGTGTTTATCTTGGCTGACTGAGTTGATGTGCCAAGTAATGAGCTGAAATTCGGTCGGGAAAGGGGTCAAATAGCCAGTTTGATATTCAGTTTGCTATTCGCGTATTTATTGAGAACAGCGCCCCCTGACGTCAGATCGGGGAACTAATGATATCATCGTGTTTATCTTGGCTCACTGAGTTGATGTGCCAAGTATTGAGCTGAAATTCGGTCGGGAAAGGGGTCAAATAGCCAGTTTGCTATTCAGTTTGCTATTCAGTTTGTTATTCGCGTAGTTATTGAGAACAGCGCCCCCTGACGTCAGATCGGGGAACCAATGATATCATCGTATTGCTCTTGGATCACTGAGTTGATGTGCCAAGTATGGAGGTCAAATTCGGTCGGGAAAGGGGTCAAATAGCCAGTTTGCTATTCAGTTTGCTATTCGCGTAGTTATTGGGAACAGCGCCCCCTGGCGTCAGATCGGGGAACTAATTATATCATCGTGTTTATCTTGGCTCATTGGGTTGATGTGCCCAGTATTGAGCTGAAATTCGGTCGGGAAAGGGGTCAAATAGCCAGTTTGCTATTCAGTTTGCTATTCAGTTTGCTATTCGTGTAGTTATTGGGAACAGCGCCCCCTGGCGTCAGATCGGGGAACCAATGATACCATCGTATTGCTCTTGGATCACTGAGTTGATGTGCCAAGTATTGAGATGAAATTCGGTCGGGAAAGGGTTCAAAATAGCCAGTTTGCTATTCAGTTTGCTATTCGCGTAGTTATTGGGAACAGCGCCCCCTGACGTCAGATCGGGGAACTAATGATATAATCGTGTTTATCTTGGCACACTGAGTTGATGTGCCAAGTATTGAGCTGAAATTCGGTCGGGAAAGGGGTCAAATAGCCAGTTTGCTATTCAGTTTGCTATTCAGTTTGCTATTCGCGTAGTTATTGGGAACAGCGCCCCCTGACGTCAGATCGGGGAACTAATGATATCATCGTGTTTATCTTGGCTCACTGAGTTGATGTGCCAAGTATTGAGGTGAAATTCGGTCGGGAAAGGGGCCAAATAGCCAGTTTGCTATTCAGTTTGCTATTCGCGTAGTTATTGGGAACAGCGCCCCCTGACGTCAGATCGGGGAACCAATGATATCATCGTATTGCTCTTGGATCACTGAGTTGATGTGCCAACTATGGAGGTCAAATTCGGTCGGGAAAGGGGTCAAATAGCCAGTTTGCTATTCAGTTTGCTATTCAGTTTGCTATTCGCGTAGTTATTGGGAACAGCGCCCCCTGGCGTCAGATCGGGGAACTAATGATATCATCGTGTTTATCTTGGCTCACTGAGTTGATGTGCCAAGTATTGAGCTGAAATTCGGTCGGGAAAGGGGTCAAATAGCCAGTTTGCTATTCAGTTTGCTATTCAGTTTGCTATTCGCGTAGTTATTGGGAACAGCGCCCCCTGACGTCAGATCGGGGAACTAATGATATCATCGTGTTTATCTTGGCTCACTGAGTTGATGTGCGAAGTATTGAGCTGAAATTCGGTCGGGAAAGGGGCCAAATAGCCAGTTTGCTATTCAGTTTGCTATTCGCGTAGTTATTGGGAACAGCGCCCCCTGACGTCAGATCGGGGAACTAATGATATCATCGTGTTTATCTTGGCTCACTGAGTTGATGTGCCAAGTATTGAGCTGAAATTCGGTCGGAAAGGGGTCAAAATAGCCAGTTTGCTATTCAGTTTGCTATTCAGTTTGCTATTCGCGTAGTTATTGGGAACAGCGCCCCCTGACGTCAGATCGGGGAACTAATGATATCATCGTGTTTATCTTGGCTCACTGAGTTGATGTGCCAAGTATTGAGCTGAAATTCGGTCGGGAAAGGGGTCAAATAGCCAGTTTGCTATTCAGTTTGCTATTCAGTTTGCCATTCAGTTTGCTATTAGCGTAGTTATTGGGAACAGCGCCCCCTGGCGTCAGATCGGGGAACCAATGATACCATCGTCTTGCTCTTGGATCACTGAGTTGATGTGCCAAGTATTGAGATGAAATTCGGTCGGGAAAGGGTTCAAAATAGCCAGTTTGCTATTCAGTTTGCTATTCGCGTAGTTATTGGGAACAGCGCCCCCTGACGTCAGATCGGGGAACTAATGATATCATCGTGTTCATCTTGGCTCACTGAGTTGATGTACCAAGTATTGAGCTGAAATTCGGTCGGGAAAGGGGTCAAATAGGCAGTTTGCTATTCAGTTTGCTATTCGCGTAGTTATTGGGAACAGCGCTCCCTGACGTCAGATCGGGGAACCAATGATATCATCGTATTGCTCTTGGATCACTGAGTTGATGTGCCAAGTATGGAGGTGAAATTCGGTCGGGAAAGGGGTCAAATAGCCAGTTTGCTATTCAGTTTGCTATTCAGTTTGCTATTCGCGTAGTTATTGGGAACAGCGCCCCCTGGCGTCAGATCGGGGAACTAATGATATCATCGTGTTTATCTTGGCTCACTGAGTTGATCTGCCAAGTATTGAGCTGAAATTCGGTCGGGAAAGGGGTCAAATAGCCAGTTTGCTATTCAGTTTGCTATTCAGTTTGCTATTCGCGTAGTTATTGAGAACAGCGCCCCCTGACGTCAGATCGGGGAACCAATGATATCATCGTATTGCTCTTGGATCACTGAGTTGATGTGCCAAGTATGGAGGTCAAATTCGGTCGGGAAAGGGGTCAAATAGCCAGTTTGCTATTCAGTTTGCTATTCAGTTTGCTATTCGCGTAGTTATTGGGAACAGCGCCCCCTGGCGTCAGATCGGGGAACTAATTATATCATCGTGTTTATCTTGGCTCATTGGGTTGATGTGCCCAGTATTGAGCTGAAATTCGGTCGGGAAAGGGGTCAAATAGCCAGTTTGCTATTCAGTTTGCTATTCAGTTTGCTATTCGTGTAGTTATTGGGAACGGCGCCCCCTGGCGTCAGATCGGGGAACCAATGATACCATCGTATTGCTCTTGGATCACTGAGTTGATGTGCCAAGTATTGAGATGAAATTCGGTCGGGAAAGGGTTCAAAATAGCCAGTTTGCTATTCAGTTTGCTATTCGCGTAGTTATTGGGAACAGCGCCCCCTGACGTCGATCGGGGAACTAATGATATCATCGTGTTTATCTTGGCTCACTGAGTTGATGTGCCAAGTATTGAGCTGAAATTCGGTCGGGAAAGGGGTCAAATAGGCAGTTTGCTATTCAGTTTGCTATTCGCGTAGTTATTGGGAACAGCGCCCCCTGACGTCAGATCGGGGAACCAATGATATCATCGTATTGCTCTTGGATCACTGAATTGATGTGCCAAGTATGGAGGTGAAATTCGGTCGGGAAAGGGGTCAAATAGCCAGTTTGCTATTCAGTTTGCTATTCAGTTTGCTATTCGCGTAGTTATTGGGAACAGCGCCCCCTGACGTCAGATCGGGGAACTAATGATATCATCGTGTTTATCTTGGCTGACTGAGTTGATGTGCCAAGTAATGAGCTGAAATTCGGTCGGGAAAGGGGTCAAATAGCCAGTTTGATATTCAGTTTGCTATTCGCGTATTTATTGGGAACAGCGCCCCCTGACGTCAGATCGGGGAACTAATGATATCATCGTGTTTATCTTGGCTCACTGAGTTGATGTGCCAAGTATTGAGCTGAAATTCGGTCGGGAAAGGGGTCAAATAGCCAGTTTGCTATTCAGTTTGCTATTCAGTTTGTTATTCGCGTAGTTATTGAGAACAGCGCCCCCTGACGTCAGATCGGGGAACCAATGATATCATCGTATTGCTCTTGGATCACTGAGTTGATGTGCCAAGTATGGAGGTCAAATTCGGTCGGGAAAGGGGTCAAATAGCCAGTTTGCTATTCAGTTTGCTATTCAGTTTGCTATTCGCGTAGTTATTGAGAACAGCGCCCCCTGGCGTCAGATCGGGGAACTAATTATATCATCGTGTTTATCTTGGCTCACTGAGTTGATGTGCCAAGTATTGAGCTGAAATTCGGTCGGGAAAGGGGTCAAATAGCCAGTTTGCTATTCAGTTTGCTATTCGCGTAGTTATTGGGAACAGCGGCCCCTGACGTCAGATCGGGGAACTAATGATATCATCGTGTTTATCTTGGCTCACTGAGTTGATGTGCCAAGTATTGAGATGAAATTCGGTCGGGAAAGGGTTCAAAATAGCCAGTTTGCTATTCAGTTTGCTATTCGCGTAGTTATTGGGAACAGCGCCCCCTGACGTCAGATCAGGGAACTAATGATATAATCGTGTTTATCTTGGCACACTGAGTTGATGTGCCAAGTATTGAGCTGAAATTCGGTCGGGAAAGGGGTCAAATAGCCAGTTTGCTATTCAGTTTGCTATTCAGTTTGCTATTCGCGTAGTTATTGGGAACGGCGCCCCCTGACGTCAGATCGGGGAACTAATGATATCATCGTGTTTATCTTGGCTCACTGAGTTGATGTGCCAAGTATTGAGTGAAATTCGGTCGGGAAAGGGCCAAATAGCCAGTTTGCTATTCAGTTGCTATTCAGTTTGCTATTCGCGTAGTTTATTTGGGAACGGCAGCGCCCTGACGTCAGATCGAGAACCAATGATATCATCGTATTGCTCTTGGATCATTCAGTTTGCTATTCGCGTAGTTATTGGGAACAGCGCCCTTTGACGTCAGATCGGGGAACTAATGATATCATCGTGTTTATCTTGGCTGACTGAGTTGATGTGCCAAGTAATGAGCTGAAATTCGGTAGGCAAAGGGGTCAAATAGCCAGTTTGCTATTCAGTTTGCTATTCGCGTATTTATTGGGAACAGCGCCCCCTGATGTCAGATCGGGCAACTAATGATATCATCGTGTTTATCTTGGCTCACTGAGTTGATGTGCCAAGTATTGAGGTGAAATTCGGTCGGGAGCGGGGTCAAATAGCCAGTTTGTTATTCAGTTTGCTATTCAGTTTGCTATTCGCGTAGTTATTGGGAACAGCGCCCCCTGACGTCAGATCGGGGAACTAATGATATCATCGTGTTTATCTTGGCTCACTGAGTTGATGTGCCAAGTATTGAGGTGCAATTCGGTCGGGAAAGGGGCCAAATAGCCAGTTTGCTATTCAGTTTGCTATTCAGATTGCTATTCGCGTAGTTATTGGGAACAGCGCCCCCTGACGTCGATCGGGGAACTAATGATATCATCGTGTTTATCTTGGCTCACTGAGTTGATGTGCCAAGTATTGAGCTGAAATTCGGTCGGGAAAGGGGTCAAATAGGCAGTTTGCTATTCAGTTTGCTATTCGCGTAGTTATTGGGAACAGCGCCCCCTGACGTCAGATCGGGGAACCAATGATATCATCGTATTGCTCTTGGATCACTGAATTGATGTGCCAAGTATGGAGGTGAAATTCGGTCGGGAAAGGGGTCAAATAGCCAGTTTGCTATTCAGTTTGCTATTCAGTTTGCTATTCGCGTAGTTATTGGGAACAGCGCCCCCTGACGTCAGATCGGGGAACTAATGATATCATCGTGTTTATCTTGGCTGACTGAGTTGATGTGCCAAGTAATGAGCTGAAATTCGGTCGGAAAAGGGGTCAAATTGCCAGTTTGATATTCAGTTTGCTATTCGCGTATTTATTGGGAACAGCGCCCCCTGACATCAGATCGGGGAACTAATGATATCATCGTGTTTATCTTGGCTCACTGAGTTGATGTGCCAAGTATTGAGCTGAAATTCGGTCGGGAAAGGGGTCAAATAGCCAGTTTGCTATTCAGTTTGCTATTCGCGTAGTTATTGGGAACAGCGCCCCTGACGTCAGATCGGGGAACCAATGATATCATCGTATTGCTCTTGGATCACTGAGTTGATGTGCCAAATATGGAGGTGAAATTCGGTCGGGAAAGGGGTCAAATAGCCAGTTTGCTATTCAGTTTGCTATTCGCGTAGTTATTGGGAACAGCGCCCCCTGGCGTCAGATCGGGGAACTAATGATATCATCGTGTTTATCTTGGCTCACTGAGTTGATGTTCCAAGTATTGAGCTGAAATTCGGTCGGGAAAGGGGTCAAATAGCCAGTTTGCTATTCAGTTTGCTATTCGCGTAGTTATTGGGAACAGCGCCCCCTGACGTCAGATCGGGGAACCAATGATACCATCGTATTGCTCTTGGATCACTGAGTTGATGTGCCAAGTATTGAGATGAAATTCGGTCGGGAAAGGGTTCAAAATAGCCAGTTTGCTATTCAGTTTGCTATTCGCGTAGTTATTGGGAACAGCGCCCCCTGACGTCAGATCGGGGAACTAATGATATAATCGTGTTTATCTTGGCACACTGAGTTGATGTGCCAAGTATTGAGTTGAAATTCGGTCGGGAAAGGGGTCAAATAGCCAGTTTGCTATTCAGTTTGCTATTCAGTTTGCTATTCG
>JAVTVY010055849.1:0-30145 GCA_036873755.1 Hanleya hanleyi | reverse complement strand
TGCAAAGTGGGGAGCACGTGCTTGTCGAAAATGAAGTGTTAGCACCACTTTCCCACGTTCGAATGCCACCGGTCGTCCTGTGTCATCTATTATATCCACCGTGATCGTGCTGATGTCGGTTTGTCGTACGGGCAGGTAGAGCATGTGGGTGAAACTGTGGGTGACTTGATCTCCATACGTCTTTTTAATGGGGACCACCCGTAACAGAGGTGTGTTGATATCGCCCACGATGTGGTTGTCCACCACGTCCGAGTAGACGCAGAGTCCGTACATACCCGACTTCATATCCATCGGGATCTCGCCTTGGTGGGCGGTGGGCCCAGCGAACGTCTGTAGATCGAAACCCAGCATTTGCTGTAGGATAGGACTCAGTACGACACTCGCGTTGGCGGGGACGATAAGCTGTGCCTTGTCGTTGTGTGCGTTGTAATCGAAGTCCACGTAATTCTTGAAGGGAAAGGATTTGATGGGTTTTGAAGTATTCGTGACCTCCCGTAGTGATTGGAGGTTTTGAAGGAACCGTGGTTCGACGAGGACCATTTTTTTCGTGTGGGTCATTGTCGGCCGAAGAGTCCACCCAATACTGGACCCAACACGGAAGCGGCCAATGGTGCTAAGATGGCCCCGAGAAAGCCGCCTTTCTGTAACACCTTTTTCTTTTGTGTTTGAGGGACCCGCTTCTGGACTAAGGTTCGGAGACCTGTCTTATGCCTGGCCAACTTGGTCTTCTGAGCCGGAGTCAGTGGTACGTTGCCTTTTAACAGGTTGTACCCGATCTCGCACAGACAGCGTACAAGATCAGGGTACGCACCGCGTACAATGGTTCGGACCAACTCGGGTGGGGCCGTCTTCAATACACGGAGCGTGGGAGCGTGCTTCCGTACTCTGCCCTTTTTATCTACTTCAGAGAACAGAGACAAAGTCAACCATGCTGTGGTATTCATTCTTTTTATTATCCCCATCATCAAACACACACTCCAGCTGGGGGAGCCACTGTGGGTGTGTTTACATTATTTTTGCATGTACACGTGGTGGGCCTCCCCGGGAAAGATGCCGGTCCGTAGTCGAAGGTGATCGGGGGTGGCTTGCTTGAGGTCGAAGAGCATATACCCGTGCTGAGGGGTTGTGGCATCTTTAAAGGCTTCCAACGCAAACGGTGTGCGGCCGGGATACATCTGTCTCGCTAGGTGCAGCAGTTGAGTGGTATCTCTCGGGTTTTTGAAGACCACCAGGTAGTGGGCATTTAAGCTGATGTTCCGATGTTCTTTGTTTTTACTGAACAGATTCTGCGCAATGTAGATGATGCTGAGCCGTCGATGGTGGCTGCCTTTGGTAAAGAGTTGGGTGACCCGCGCATCTGTCTCCGCCATGAGATCATCCAGAACCACCAAGGTGTCGGGTTCCAAATCGGCCAGGTTGGGTAGGCCTTCCACGAACGTGATGTGGGGCATTGCTGCATACGCTGCCTGCCATTCTCCGTAACACCACACGACTCGGGCAATGGGTGGGTGATCATGCTGTCGGCGTGTTGAAGGAGCTTCCTGACGAAGTGCGTTTTGCCGGAGCCCGTCGGTCCTGCGATGACGCAAGTGAAGGGATGCTGCCACCGGGGGTCCATGGTTCGAGCTGTATGCGCTGTTGTGGTAACCCGCTCTTGTAAATTTCGTACGAGTGAACTGGAGTGGTGGTGGGGGGTACAACGTCGGTCGTCGTTGTCTGTTCACTGCGAGTGATGATGGTGGTGGGTACAACGTCGGCTGTCGTTGTCTGTTCACTGTGAGAGATGAAATCCGGTGGGTCTTCAGACGTAGTGGGTGTTCTTGGTGTAGGTGTGGAGCTTGGTGTAGAGCTCGACGTGGCGTGTACACGGGGTGTGGTGGTGACTGGGCTCGATACGGGGTTGACTGGTGCTATCTGTAGACCGGTTTCACTGGTGGCTGGTGTTCTCAGTTGGTTAAGTAACGTGCTGACATAGGCTACGTCGTAAAACACACCTCCGTACAACACTCTCAGCAGGGTTAGCAGTATCACCACAAAGCCCACTTGCGCTTTGCGCGTTTTGGGAGACGCTGTGTTCAGAGGCAGCTGCTGCTTGTCCATAGCACTGTGGTCGGACGTGGAATGAAGGATGACGGTAGTGGTGTCTGGCTTTATAGTCGTTTCACCTGGTTGGCAGCGACCCAGGAATTGAAGGAACTGGGCCAGCCTTGCCATTTGACGAAATTAAACAGTTTGCCACGTCGACGTTCCGTTTTCAAAATCTGCTCCACCGTGTAGTAGTCTTGCTGTGTTTTTACGACAGGCTGAAATTCCGTCTCGTAAAACGTCGCTAGCAACGGTTCCCCTTGAAGATCTTCCAGTTCATAGACTCGCTGCTGTCGGGGTAGGCACCGTTTGATCAGGAAGTGCTCATCGCTCCAGTTGGGCAAGTAACTTTTCCCTTAAATTTCGACCTTGACTTTACTGATCCGTACAGGGTCCCCGACCTTGAACATCTCCTTCGGTGCTCGCTGCGAATGTATGGGGTACAAGACACGGCGGACTTGGGCTTCATTGCGTTGGGTCACGGTAATGGGGGGCTCTCTCTATACTCCGGTGATAGGCTCGATTGTAACCACTCACAAGTTTCGGGAGAACATCGATGTACCGCCTTGTATTCTTATAGGTGAAATATTTATACATGCGGCCTTTGAATGTCCTGTTGAACCTTTCCACCACGGAAGCCTTGGTCTCGTTGTACGTATGGAAGAAAAACACCTTCTGGGCTTTCAGAAACTGTTGGAACGGTCTGTTGAGGAATTCCGTGCCTTCGTCGATTTGCAAATACAAAGGTTTGCGCCCGGTCTTGAAGATGTCTTTGAACGCCGCTATGAGATTCGCCCCCGTTTTCGTCCAGATGGGTACCACCCACGCATACTTCGATAGGATATCGATGCACGTCAAGATATACCGATTCCCATCGTTGTGTTTGGCAAAGGCACTCATATCAACCAAATCCGCTTGCCACTGGGCATCTATTCCTCCCACGATGACCCGGTTCCGTAGAAAATGGCGACGGACAGATCGATGTAAGGTATAGGTGTCTTGTTTTCTTAACCAATCTCGGACTTGGGCACGTTGTATCCCCTGGGGTTTGGCCGCTCGATAGAGAGCCGACAAGGCACTATAGGCCGCTGGACTGTCGGGACTGTAGTATAAGTTATCCAACACCTTCTCCCAGCGCTTCATGGTGACAACTGATGATGGACCCTGGCTCTATCGTTTATTTATAACGGGTATATCTTGGGCCGGAGTTTCTTTCTGATTTTCTTCGTGGCTTCCACAGTGTCCATGGTGAATGACCAGTCCAACTCGTCTGATGACCGCTTGATAAGCACTTGATCCACATCTACCACGGCATCTTCCAATGCAGACCATAGATCAGGGTGAAGGGTACAATGCACTGTGCCTCCATCTAGCCGAGCCAACTGAGCAAAGAAAGGGCCGCGTCGGATGTACACATCGTGACACAAGTGGATGAGGTCGCCGTCCAGTTCACCAGACAACACGCGTTTGAATTTGGTCCAGTCCTCTCGGGACAGACGAATGTGGGCCGGGCACGGTTGTGTAGGGTCCGCATCGCAGATGTCTCCCACCTCCTCCATGATATCGACCTTATCCGCATACACGTGCAGGAAAACCTCGGGGGTCAAGCTGAGATACGCCCGTATTATATGCTCCGTCATGGTCAGTACGTGAATGGTACCAGATTTGACTGTCTCTCGTATTTATAGGGAGAACCGCGTGAGATCAAAGGATCGGGTGGTCAAAGTCTAGCCGGGTAATCAATGGCATCGTCGTCTGGTTCATTGCTAGACATTTGTTCATTGGGTTCTGCCGCCGCTTCTCTCAGGGCACGAGCCCACTCCAACTCGTCTGATGACCGCTCGTCCAGTGTAAACAGCTGGTCCACGATAGGCACCACTTTCTCGAAGGCTATCCACAGATCGGGGTCTAGGGTGAAGCCTCGCGTAGAGTCGGTAGCGGCCCAGGCGTGGGAAGAAGTGTCCACAGTGTACGTAGATGGCATTGTCTATGTGGATGAGGTGTCCGTCGAGCTCGCCGCTCAACACCCGTTTAAATTTGGTCCAGCCGTCACGGTGTAGCGTACCCGTATTCGATACGGTCTCAGCGGGCGACCAGCAAACATCCCCACGGTCTTCCACGAGGGTGACTTGATCTTCATAGACGTGTAACCCCCACCCGGGGTGTAAGGGGAAAGATGGCTCGTAGGACTGGTGACATGCTTGATCCAATGACGATCGTTGAATGACACACACTGTGTCTGACCGTCGTATTTATAGTCAGGTCCCACTGTCAATGCCACAGCGCCAGGGTCAATAGGGCACAGACTATTGTGAGGCCAACCAGCCGTCGCTGGTTCCAGCGTGAGCGCTCGTGGTCCATAGCCCGAGCATCAAGGATGGCTGTCATAGTCCAGTAGTGGTGAGTGATGGCACACCTCTCCATCGAGTGCACTCTGTCGAGGACCGCTTCTGTGAACTCTTTCAGGATCTGGCGTCGCCCCTCGTTGTCGTCGCCATCTGCAAACATGGACCGGACCACTGCTCAGTAACCCGTGAGTGAATTAACCACGGTGGCATGCTGTAAAATGCGAGTCGCATAGGGCTGGATCTCCGTCATGGCTCTGCAACCGTAGAAATGAAGGTGTAGGATCCAGAGAGACGTGTTTTATAGACCATGTCACACATGCGCGCCTAGATGTAGCTCTACGGGTGTAGTCCGTGATACGTACTATTCTGATTGGTTATGTGGCTCCTATAGAGATAGTACCTTATCGACAATGTGGACTACTTGTTCCAAAGCCGTCCATAGATCGGGGTCCAGGGTAAAACCACCGTCGTTCAGACAGAGGAGTCGAGCGAAAAAGGGACCGCAGAAAATGTAGACGTCGTCACAGAGGTGAATGCCATCACCGTGCAGGTCACCCAACAACACCCGTTTCAAGGTAGTCCATCCTTCCGGTGACAAAGAGACGTGCGCTTTGGGTTCAGGCGTACACCAACACCTAAGTCCGCTATCGATGAGGTCCACTCGTTTGGGATACAACAATAGGGTGCAGCCAGGTGTAAGCCTCCGGGTAGCCACAGTCCTTTCTTTCACCTCGGGGTGTAGTAAGTCATCCACCTCGGGGAGTACATCTTTCAGTGCCATCCATAAGGGTGGACAGAGTGTGGTATAGGTACCTCCACTCTGTTCCAACCGGGGAAAAAGGGAATCCTCTCCAGCAGTGCGTATGTGCACACCGACTTCCACGTGCATGAAATTCCTTTCGGGCTCTTTTCCCTGTAACAATCGTGTCAATAGGGTCCAGCCTGATAGCGATAACAAAATCTTCACCTTCTGCGGTGCGTCTTGGACGAGCTCCAGGTGATCGTCATTGACGATGAGGTAGACGTCGGACGTCAGTTGGAATAACGCAAGCTCTGTTCCGCTCGCTGCCATGGTGGGGAATGAAAAGCGAACAGTTAGAGAGGTGGCTTTATAGTGTACCTGTTGGGTAGGGTTTTATACACCGTGCGAGTCATGGGCACTTGTTATACTCGCTTGCGCCATAAGGTCAATAAGGTTAGAAATGCGCTTTTTCTACTACGCCCTGTGACGGCCCTTCGTGAATGGGCGTAACCTGTGAACATCATAGGAATGCATGTACTAACCTGTCTGTGGGGTTTTTCCACAATGTCGTTCACCTTCGTGTCTTTTCGGGTACGTCCGTGTCTTTTCAGTAAAGTCCGTGTCTTTTCGGTAAAGTCCGTGTCTTTTCGGTAACGTCCGTGTCTTTTCGGTAACGTCCGTATCTTTTCGGGTATATATGAGGGTCTTGAGGGGGGCGACTGTATGTGACGTGTTGTATGTGTTTTTCTCGGCGACGTCCGTGTCTATCATCCTGGCACATCACGTCTGCGCCTGCATTGGGGTATGCATGAGGGTCTTCATGCGCGCGCTCGGAGGTGACCGAAGATGTCACGGAGGTTACCGAAGATGTCACGGCTCGGCCCTCGACTTGGGGATAGTTGAACTGAGTGTGCTAAAAATAGATCACCAGCTAGCGTGCTATAAAAGCGAAGCGGCCTTGCCGTTTCATCAGACACTCTGTCAACCACCAAGATGTTTACTTGCACAACTTGCCAGAAGCAATTTACTCGTCTGCACGACTTGCGCCGCCACGAGGCCTCCACCCACAACGATGCACGGTATACTGGTATAACCTGCGCACGGTCATTTAATCGGGAGGATCATTTACTGCGCCACGAACGCTCATTCCGCGAGGGCGCGACGGAACAATGTAAGGATTGTGGTCAACTCTTCAAACGACGCAGTCAGTTAAGACGGCATCAGCGTTTGATTCATGTCCCGTCTCTACGGTATGAGCGACAACTTCCCACTAAAGAGGCACCCAGGAGGGTCGGACCCAGTGAAGATAAGCCCGGGGAGACGAACGCCACTGGTGATGCGATGACGGAGAGCCCGCCTATACCCACAGTTCAGAAGAGCCTGGATTTCCAGCCGGACCCCACCGTTACGGTTTCGAGTCATACGCCTGACAACATCGAACATTTTCTGGGCGAGCCCATAAATGTTCCTAGCGATCTCTTACCCGAAGATCATCCAGTGAGTGACATCGACCGGCACCATTGGTCCATGACACGGCACTGTTTCCACCGTCATCGCCCTATTCAAGATATCTACAATTTCCCACTGACCAACCTCACCCGTCTACGCAGCTACATGGAAACCATCTTCAATGACCAAACTACGGCCTTCAAATTGAATCTGGCGTTTGGTTATGTGCTGCAGCATAAGGAGACAGGCCAAGTCCGATACTTTTACCCGAGCAGTAACATCTATGTGTTTGACCAGCCGTTTACCATCATTAACCGGAGGTCACTAGAGATGATGCTGGACCAAGTGGAACAATTGGATGTCTTGGGATGGGCCCAACAATAACGACCCAACACCAAGTGGACAGTGAAGAGGGTGACTAATGTTACGTTTTTCCTTACCAAGCTGATCCACCACCGCCATCGGTTGAATGCGTCACTCGTGCACTGATGAATACCATAATATGCCGTACATACTCTCTATGTCTACATGCTGATCGTTGACTTGAGCTCAGTAAACACTTGTACCTAATGTGACGGTGCGTTAAATAATAAAACATGGTGTTTGATATTTCAATCTGTTTTGCTGTGAACATACTAAACATACCCAGGGCGGCTCCCCCAGCCTGGGTATGATGTAACATTGGGGATAATAAACTGTATGAACATTGCTGAACTTGTTGTTATTCACGACAACTGCTAGTGACGATATTTCAACCCCGCACTCACCCCATCAGATGCCCCCTCACCTAGGCTTCACATGGATACCTCACTCGATCCCATCGGCCCACGAGTGGCTCCCCTAGATCCCAACACGTCTATTTCCATACACTTTGTCTAGTGCGCATGCGCATAATGACGATATTTCTACCCCACATCCATCCCATCGGTTGCCCCTCACATAGGCTTCACAATGATACCTCATACAACTCCACCGGCCCATTAGGGGCTCCCCTAGATCCCAAAACGTCTATTTCCATACCCTTTTCCCACAATTCCCTGTCTGCGCATGCGTAGAATGGTGACAACGCTCGAGCCGCTAGTCCAGTCAGATGCCCCCTCACATAGGCTTCACATTGATACCTCATACGACTCCATCGGCCCATTGGGGACTCCCCTAGATCCCAAAACGTCTATTTCCATACCCTTTTCCCACAATTCCCTAGCCCCTAGTCCAGTCAGATGCCCCTTCACGAATGCTTCACATTGATACCTCATATGACCCCATTGGACCATTAGTGGCTCCCCTAGCTCCAAAACGTCTATTTTCATACACTTTGGCACCCGCGCATGCGCAGAATGCCGATATTTCAATCCCACACCAAGCCCATCGGTTGCCCCCTTACATAGGCTTCACTTTGATACCTCACTCGACCCCATCGGTCCACTAGGGGCTCCCCTAGATCCCAAAACGTCTATTTAGGTATTCCCCGTATACATTAACATTGGAAGTCAACCCATGGGACTACTTTCTGTCCGCGGAGGCAGACCGCATCACCACCAGACCGCATCACCGCAGAAGAATTCGAGGTAAAAGGTTGCCGGAACTATAGCCTAGATAGGTCAGTACATGCCTTGATCACATGATCGTCATGTGATCAAGTTCCGCCCCAGTGCGCCCCTGTGACGTCATTACATCCGGGTGAAAGGGACGTGGATCGGGGTTTACACTACTACTCACGGACCTGACCGAAGAAATACGGAGGTGAACGTCATTGTGGGAAAATGGAGAATACGTTGACCGAAGAAATACGGAGGTGAACGCCATTGTGGGAAAATGGAGAATACCGAAAAGACACATGGAGATGAACGACACAGACAGGTCTGTACATGTCCTATCATCCTCCACGCCCCATTCACCCACATCCCCATATAGTCCCATACTAGGGGTATAGGACCAATGTTTGTCCCACTGGGAAACCTACTTCTATACATTTGCGGTATGGTTGTTTGGATTTGTTTTCTTAGTCTCGTCAAGACAAACATGATAGGAAGTCTCCCGGCACGAAACGGTGAAATTTTTGAAAAAAAGTTCAGGGAGACCCATATAGACCCATATACGGGTTATGGGGGTATAGGTCCAATGTTTGCCCCACTGGGAAACCTACTTCTAGACATTTGCGGTATGGTTGTTTGGATTTGTTTTCTTAGTCTCGTCAAGACAAACATGATAGGAAGTGTCCCGGCACGAAACGGTGAAATTTTTGAAAAAAGTCACCGAGGTCTGTATATAGGCCTATAGGCTGGCTATATGGGGAGTATAGGTCCAATGTTTGTCCCACTGGGAAACCTACTTCTAGACATTTGCGGTGTGGTTGTTTGGATTTGTTTTCTTAGTCTCGTCAAGACAAACATGATAGGAAGTGTCCCGGCACGAAACGGTGAAATTTTTGAAAAAAGTTCAGGGAGACCCATATAGACCCATGTACGGGTTATGGAGGTATAGGTCCAATGTTTGTCCCACTGGGAAACCTACTTCTATACATTTGCGGTATGGTTGTTTGGATTTGTTTTCTTAGTCTCGTCAAGACAAACATGATAGGAAGTGTCCCGGCACGAAACGGTGAAATTTTTGGAAAAAGTCACCGAGGTCTGTCTATAGGCCTATAGGCTGGCTATATGGGGGGTATAGGACCAATGTTTGTCCCACTGGGAAACCTACTTCTATACATTTGCGGTGTGGTTGTTTGGATTTGTTTTCTTAGTCTCGTCAAGACAAACATGATAGGAAGTGTCCCGGCACGAAACGGTGAAATTTTTGGAAAAAGTCACCGAGGTCTGTATATAGGCCTATAGGCTGGCTATATGGGGAGTATAGGTCCAATGTTTGTCCCACTGGGAAATCTACTTCTATACATTTGCGGTATGGTTGTTTGGATTTGTTTTCTTAGTCTCGTCAAGACAAACATGATAGGAAGTATCCCGGCACGAAACGGTGAAATTTTTGAAAAAAGTTCGAGGTCTGTCTATAGCCCATATAGACCCATATACGGGTTATGGGGTATAGGACCAATGTTTGTCCCACTGGGAAACCTACTTCTATACATTTGCGGTATGGTTGTTTGGATTTGTTTTCTTAGTCTCGTCAAGACAAACATGATAGGAAGTGTCCCGGCACCAAACGGTGAAATTTTTGAAAAAAGTTCGAGGTCTGTCTATAGCCCCATAAGACCCATATACTGGGGTATAAGCCCAATGTATGTATAAATCCATACTGGGTGGACGTGTTGGAGTCTAGGTGGGCCACTAATGGTCCGATGGGGTCGAGTGAGGTATCAATGTGAAGCTCTCATGCAGCACTTGACTACACTAATGGTTCGAACGTTGTCAGTATTCTGCGCATGCGCAGCCTGGCCGTAGTATAGAAAGCAGGCATTTTTGGGGGTGTGTGTGGGTGTGTTTGGGTTAGAGATGGGCTATTCACGGTTCGAATGGGTCGTGTGAGGTATCAATGTGAAGCCTATGTAATGGAGCATCTGATGACGTGGATGTGGGGTAGAAATAGGGTCATTCTGCGCATGCGCGGTAGCCAAAGGGTATGGAAATAGACGTTTTTGTGGTCTAGGTGGGCCCCTCATGGGCCTATTGTGTCGAGTGAGGTATCCATGTGAATCATAGGTGGGGGAGCATCCACCTGGACTAACATTCACGTGGGTTGGTGGGTCTGCGCAAGTGTGTGACATCACTTCCGGTTTTTCAGAATGCTCAAACACTACCTCCAACTTTCCCGGCCCGCACCCTGGCCCGGCCCGACTCGGCCGCAGCGCGCGCGCGTTATCCGGACGCGCGCGGGTTGTCCGGAAGTGTGCGCGCGGGACAAAGGTGACATCCAGGTCAAAAGGTCTCCCTTTCGGCAAGGTTCGACAACAATGTTGCGGCATCGATATATACAGAGCTTGAACCCCAAAAATGGGATTGTAAATGAACCTGGGAAGGATGGGCAGTTCCATTTGGACCAATCAGCGGTCGAGAAAAAGAGCCAATGAGCGATCGATAAAAGAACCAATGGACGGGTGCTAGGTACACGTCTGCGCCTACATCCGGGTACTAGGATGCTTTCGCCTACGTCCGCGCCTACATCCGGGTTCTTGTACACCCGGGTAATGTTTTCTGGACATGGATGGGTTAGCTTTGGCTCCATTCTAGGCCACTGATTGGCTATTCATGGACATGCTCATATAGAAAACACACAAGACAGGGGTTTTTTTGGTGAGATCTCATTTTTTATATTTTTTTATTCAGTAACAACAACAACGTGAGAACAACCACGTGAAAACTGAAGCCCAGAACAAGGGGCTTGTACATTGAAAGAACTGAAGCCCAGAACAGGGGGGCTTGTACATTGAAAGAACTGAAGCCCAGAACAGAGGGACTTGTACATTGAAAGAATTCAAGCCCAGAACGGGACTTGTACATTGAAATGATGGGCGGCCCAGTCATATACGAGTACATCTCGGTCCTCGGCCTTGGGGTACTCGTCAAACATGTGGACGATCGTCTGCATGGAATGTCCCCGACATCGATGGTACAGGTAAAACAAGCAATATTGTCCGCACACCATACTGTCCAGGCTTTGCAACGTTTTAGTATTCCAACACCACGTCTCTGTGCCTTGATCCATGAAGTCTGTTAAATCGGAATGGAGGGGTGGTAGGCCGTACGGATCAAAGTATTCGCCCTGCTCTTCTGTCAAGTACACGGCCACCCAGTGTTCACCGGGTCGCTCCATCGGGTCTGTATTCAGGACGTAAGCAGCCGGATACACACGATCTAATGGGAACACGTCTCGGGCGAACACTCCTTGAAAGACCATGCGTGTCCCGGGATCATTCTCCAGCACGGTGCGTATCTGGTCTGTACCCATGTTAGGTGGCAAAGTCACACAGGACGTTACGGCTTTTATTGATTTGAATGATGTTGTCAAACTCAGCGTAGCAAATCACATTGATGGTTTTCGGTAAAGGTGTCCCGAAATGCAGTTACAAGCGTAAGTTGCCTTTCTTGACGAGACTCAGTTGATGATCGTTGTCTAAGGTGGGAGTCAGATCGAAACAGAACAAGGTGTACCCTCTGCCGAAATCGTCTCGACTGATCATATTTCCCTCGTCTTGGTTGATTTGGCCAGTTGCTGTGAAGAGGTTCAGATAGCTCCGGATGTAATTGTCCGTTCCGAAATTAGGTTGTAAGGGGCGTGCCGGTACCTGTTGGCCATCCACATGCAGGGCCACGAAATTGATGTTGAACGCATTTAGGTTGAACGGATTCCTCGAGAGAGTCCCATTATAACTGACGTTCTCCACACAGGCTAGGGTTAAACGCTTGGGCAAATCCCCCAGGAACAGGTTTTCTTGATTGACAATCATATTGCCTTTAGGAACGGAAAAGACCTTGGTCTGTACTCGTCGAATCGGGTACTGGGCTGGTTTTTTCTCCAAGGCTCTGATGTGCCCCAACTGTACACCTGGGCTCGGTTTCACTTTGCGTACAAACAGACTTGCCTCTTGGATGACAATGTTATACTCGAGGTCCTCATTCGGGGCCATCAAGCCAAACGCAGGCGTTGCGCGCACTAGTCGTATTTTGAAAGGTACTCCATTCAAGAGGTATCGGTCCGTCGATGATGGCTGCCTTTGGTAAAGAGTTGGGTGACCCGACTGTCCGTCTCCGCCATGAGATCATCCAGAACCACCAAGGTGTCGGGTTCCAAATCGGCCAGGTTGGGTAGGCCTTCCACGAACGTGATGTGGGGCATTGCTCCATACGCTGCCTGCCATTCTCCGTAACACCACACGACTCGGGCAATGGGTGGAGTTATCATGCTGTCGGCGTGTTCGAGGAGCTTCCTGACGAAGTGCGTTTTGCCGGAGCCCGTCGGTCCTGCGATGACGCAAGTGAAGGGATGCTGCCAACGGGGGTCCATGGTTCGAGGTGTATCCGCTGTCGTGGTTACCCGCTCTTGTAAATTTGGTACGAGTGAACTGGAGTGGTGGGTACAACGTCGGTCGTCGTTGTCTGTTCACTGTCAGGGATGATGGTGGTGGTGGGTACAACGTTGGTCGTCGTTGTCTGTTCACTGTGAGGGATGAAATCCGGTGGGTCTTCAGACGTACTTGGTGTACTTGGTGTAGGTGTTGACTCTATACTCGTTGTGGCTTGTACACGGGGTGTGGTGGTGACTGGGCTCGATACGGGGTTGCCTGGTGCTCTCTGTAGACCGGTTTCACTGATGGCTGGTGTTCTCAATTGGTTAAGTAACGTGCTGACATAGGCTACGTCGTAAAACACACCTCCGTACAACACACTCAGCAGGGTTAGCACTATCACCACAAAGCCTACTTGCGCTTTGCGCGTTTTGGGAGACGCTGTGTTCAGAGACGGTTGCACCGTGTTCATGGTCGAACGTGGAATGAAGGATGACGGTAGTGGTGTCTGGCTTTATAGTCGTTTCACCTGGTTGGCTGGGACCCAGGAATTGAAGGAACTGGGCCAGCCTTGCCATTTCACGAAATGAAACAGTTTGCCACGTCGACGTTCCGTTTTCAAAATCTGCTCCACCGTGTAGTAGTCTTGCTGTGTTTTTACGACAGGCTGTAATTCCATCTCGTAAAACGTGCCTAGCAACGGTTTCCCCTTGAAGATCTTCCAGTTCATAGACTCGCCGCTGTCGGGGTAGGCGCCGTTTAATCAGGAAGTGCTCATCGCTCCAGTTGGGCAAGTAACTTTTCTCGAACTTGCCCTTGACTTTACTGATCCGTACAGGGTCCCCGACCTTGAACATCGCCTTCGGTGCTCGTTGCGATTGTATGGGGTACAAGACACGCCGGACTTGGGCTTCATTGCGTTGGGTCACGGTAATGGGGCTCTCTCTATACTCCGGTGATAGGCTCGATTGTAACCACTCACAAGTTTCGGGAGAACATCGATGTACCGCCTTGTATTCTTATAGGTGAAATATTTATACATACGGCCTTTGAATGTCCTGTTGAACCTTTCCACCACGGAAGCCTTGGTCTCGTTGTACGTATGGAAGAAGAAGACCTTCTGTTTCTTGAGAAAGGCTTGGAACTGTCTGTTGAGGAATTCCGTGCCTTCGTCGGTTTGTAAATACTAAGGTTTGCGCCCGGTCTTGAAGATGTCTTTGAACGCCGCTATGAGATTCGCCCCCGTTTTCGTCCGGATGGGTACCACCCACGCATACTTCGATAGGATATCGATGCACGTCAAGATATACCGATTCCCATCGTTGTGTTTGGCAAAGGCGCTCATATCGACCAAATCCGCTTGCCACTGGGCATCTATTCCTCCCACGATGACCCGGTTCCGTAGAAAATGGCGACGGACAGCTCGATGTAAGGTATAGGTGTCTTGTTTTCTTAACCAATCTCGGACTTGGGCACGTTGTATCCCCTGGGGTTTGGCCGCTCGATAGAGAGCCGACAATGCACTATACGCAGCCGGACTGTCGGGACTGTAGTATAAGTTATCCAACACCTTCTCCCAGCGCTTCATGGTGACAAAATGATGATGGACCCGGAGAGTATCGCTTATTTATAACAAGTTTCTACCACCGTTGTGTTGGTTGACTGAGTCTTGCCGGATAGTCTATAGCCTCGTCGTCTGGTTCATGACTAGACAGTTGTTCATTGGGTTCAGCCAGCGCGTGCTCAATAGCACGAGCCCACCCCAACTGGTCTGATGACCGCTCGTCCGGTGTAAACAGCTGGTCCACAATAGGCACCACTTTCTCCAAGGCTGTCCACAGGTCAGGGTCTAGGGTGAAGCTTTGCGTAGGATCGTGGTAACGCCCCACACGGGCAAAGAAGGGTCCACGGTGTACGTAGTTGGCGTTCTCGAGGTGGATGAGGTTTCCGTCGAGCTCACCGCTCAACACCCGTTTAAATTTGGTCCAGCCATCACGGTGTAGGGTAACCGTAGTGGATGTGTACTCCGAACCCCACCCACAGGCATCCCGATCTTCCACGATGGTGACTTTATCTTCATAGACGTGTAACCCCACCTGGGGTGTAGGCGGCAGGATGGCTCGTAGGACTGGTGACATGGTTGATCCAATGACGAAGGATGAATGACACACACGCAGACTGTCTCTCGTATTTATAGTCAGGTCCCTCGGTGACATGGTTGACCCAATGATGAAGGGTGAATAACGCACACGGTGACTGTCTCTCGTATTTATGGTGAGGTCCCACTGTCAATGCCGCAGCGCCAGGGTCAATACGGCACAGACCATGACTAGGCCAACCAGCCGTCGCTGGTTCCGGCGTGAGCGCTCCATAGCCGGGGCATCAAGGATGGCTGTCATAGTCCAGTAGTGGTGAGTGATGGCACACCTCTCCATCGAGTGCACTCTTTCGAGGACCGCTTCTGTGAACTCTTTCAGGATCTGGCGTCGCCCCTCGTTGTCGTCGCCATCTGCAAACATGGACCGAACCACTGCTCCGTAACCCGTGAATGAATTAACCACGGTCGCATGCTGTAAAATGCGAATGGCATAGGGCTCGGTCTCCGTCATGGCTCTGCAACCGTAGATAGGCCGATGAATGGAGCAATGCCCTGAACATTTCCACTTTTATACGTTTTTTCTGACATTCGTGTGTTTTCGGTGACCTCCGTGTACGACATTGTGGGGGTTTTCCACAATGTCGTCCACCTTCGTGTCTTTTCGGTAAAGTCCGTGTCTTTTCGGTAAAGTCCGTGTCTTTTCGGTAAAGTCCGTGTCTTTTCGGTAAAGTCCGTGTGTTGTCGGTAAAGTCCGTGCCTTTTCGGTAATGTCCGTCTAGGGACTACTTTTTCTCCGCGGAGGCAGACCGCATCACCGCCAGACCGCATCACCGCGGAGGAATACACACGCCCGATTCACGCAGACCGGAAGTGACGGAACTACTTTTGACCTTTGACCTCTGTGACGTCATCGATGACGTCATCTCATTTGCATAAATGAGACCCAATCGGTCCTTTATATACTACTCGCGTTTTGAGTTCTTCCAGCAACGCGCTGTTGTCTCGGATTTTTAAACAATTTACGTGTTTAGCCATCAGTGCAATACCTTCTGGTTTTCCACACATGGAAGTGTGACTAACGTCACAGGACCTACGAAGTAGGGTTGGCATTCAATCTGACTAAAACTCAGACTTAATAAACCGCTCCTCTTTCGGACATGTCGCTGATTAAGATCTGGGACAGTTCCTATAACAAATCCGTCAGATGAACTCCGAATCAAATAGTTTCCGGGTCAAATAGTCGCCCAATGAGACGCCTCATATTATAGCGTGTCGGCTAATCTCCTAATCTCCGTTCTTGTTGCGATGCAGTTATGAACTGATTTTATGAAACAAATAACCGTACCTATATATCCAGCAGTGCAAGAAATATCCCTTGATCTTTTCACCTGGTCTGTCATTGAAGAGAGCAACGGGGAGCAAATAATAATCTTCGGTGATCGCTCATGGACTGGAGTCGACAGCAAGGACGTCTTCGTCAGCCGCCTGAAGCTTCACTCAGGCGGGGATTTTTCTGCGTCTCGTCCGTACACTCGGCAACATAAAGATTTCCCGTAGCCGGTAAGAACAACGGCTATACAGTGTCTTTTATGTAGCATGCAAGAAAGCATCTGCAGTTGCTCCTGCTTTAATGCGGGCACGCCAACACACCATAATTTTAGATCTCGCCCTGCTTGAACTTGGCCGCCACTGAATACCGGTATAGGGCGCTTTCCATTTCGCGTAGTCGGCGTGGCCGCTGGCAATGCCTTGATTGTGCACTTCCATTTACTATACCGGAGCAATGCTGGCCTTGCCTCCAAATGGAAAGCGCCAATACAGGCTCTTCGCCTGTTGAGGCTGGACTGTGATTGGTCGCCAGTCTGACATGCGCGACAGATTTAAGATAGGAACTGTCCCAGATCTTAATCAGCGACATGTCCGAAAGAGGAGCGGTTTATTAAGTCTGAGTTTTAATCAGATTGGGTTGGCATTATGGCTCCGACGCGCACTGAACTTTTGGAAATCCCCCCGCTCCAAGTTGAAATCCTGCCTATATTAAGATGGGCACAGCCCAAGTCAGAATCACCATTGGTTTTTCATGAAAAATCATCAGAAATTTTCATCAAAAGTAGGTCAGCTCAGAACTTGCTGGTCACAGTCCCTTAATGTACCTTAATGCAAAAAATCAAGGTTCTAATGTCAACAGTTCTCCTTATTTTGCCGACGAAAGGATTCGGATGAACTCACTCACTCACTCACTGACTACCGGACAATTTGCAGATGGTAGTCTACTTCGTAGGAAATTGGTAATTCTCTTCTTCACAAGTGGAAATACAGCCAATGGTTTGACTACCACGTGTGCATATATATTTCGACCAATTATACAACCAGGAAATACCACACGCGGTATATTAGTTACCACGTGTGGAAAATATCAACCAATGATAGAACTAGAATTACCACGTGTGGAAAACCAGAAGTTATGAGATTGATGGCTTCTCATGAGTCAGCTACACCTAACGAAATTTGAACCAGCATGACTGAACATGTTGTTAGGTCAACCCGTTAGTTGTTGGACTGAACATGTAAAGTGTCAACACATTCGGGAAAACAGCGCGTTGCTGGAAGAAGAACGCAAACCCGTTTTTGGATTTACAATGTACGTTATATCAAAACACACGACACATAAAGAGAATATGGACAACTCGAGCCCGCTAAAAAACAAAATTCCACTGAAGGCTAGCTCATTTCTTTTGTGACCATGCGTGTCAGGGTTGGAACAACTGTTTTTGATTCTCAAACAAGGTAATAGTGAAGTGATATTGTATCAACTAAGATAAACACGGAATTCGATATTGGACAAGTACACGCTCGTGATAGTCCTTTACAATATAAGTGAAAATTATTACTGATCAAATGTAGTTCCAAACATCACTGGAATAGGCCTACAAGCGTCTAGTCCGTCATTCAATACAGCCGTCGTCCATTAAAGAATTTCCGCGTCCATAATCCAAAGACCCATTCCATATAACAGCATTAGCACCAAAAAAAAGCAAAACAATAATCATATTATACATAGAGATGTAGGTTAGTTTCTTACAAGAGAGAAGTGGTCAACAGTTTTCAATGATGCCGACAAGACATCATGACGTTCCAATAATATCAAATCCGTATCGCTGATCAGTATTCTTAATCCATATGATTTTCGTTGTAAAGTCGTTACCTAGAGAATGATGTATCTCAGGCACGCTTTGATTGCGCCTGTTCATATGAACACCATGACGATCTTGGAGTACATGGGTTCATACGGCCCCTAGTCCCGTGTTAAGCGGAATTAGACACAATTACGAAACATAACGCCATGGATATTGCACGCTACACTCGTATTTTGCTATCAGCATGCGATATGTATCGCCAAATTTCAGAAACCTTCAGTGGATACGCTTAGTGGTATAGCCCCGTTTTATCAGTTTCTGCAATAATGTTTTGTGTTTTTGATTAAAATCGCCACAATTAACACAGAATCTAGCAAATGCTACTAGGTGAAATATGTATACGCTATGTGCAGGTCCAACTGGAATATTGCTGTCCAGAAAGGAATAGATTACGATGTCGAAATTGTGATCATCTCTTTTGTCGTAAAGTCGACGAGAGAGAAGGCCCGCTTCATTGTTATAGAGATTTAGGTCTAAATATATGATGTGCCGTTGAGGCTATCTGAACTTTCCTTCAAATCCAATGACCGTGGATATATATCCATCACTGTGTCATGTATTTAGCGATTATCCACAGCGAGAAGATCGTTAAAATAGCATTTGGTGAATGAGATGAAGGAACGGGCTTTGAAATGATCGGTTTTTGAAAGCGCCTACATATAGTCGTATGCACGAGAGGACAGATTTAGTTCAGCCCAAAAGAACGGCACAATTAGGACTCCTTAATGAAATGGGTGCAAGAAAATCGAATGGGTGAAAATATATAAGGGACATTTTGGTGTTATACAGCAAATTAAAAGACGACATAAAGTGACAGTCACAGTCTTCAAAAATGAAGAAGATAGACAGACAGATCTTTTAAACGTAAAGCCTCATGTGGGAAAAGGAAACATGTTTGACCTTGCTGAAAATATATAACTATATAACTATCAGGACTACATGTATATATATTCTATATCATTTGCGTACACTTCGCCACCCATAAGATGGCTTGCGAATCGTGTGTCTCCATTATCGCGGGGCGATATCCGGTACTTTACCGGATTCTGTTCGGCCTTCATCCGGCCACAGGCCCGCGAAACAAGAGTTTTGAGGGGTGTGGGCGGTGGTATTAGGGTGAAGTGTCGAAATATGGGGTCTCTATATATAACCCCATGCTTTATATAAATCCACATCAAGGCGTGAAACGGACTTTGGGTGAATCGAGAAATAAACAGTTTACCACCAAACAAAATGCATCCCGTCATCAAATTAGTAAATTTGTGCAATTTTTTACTTTTGCCGGGCGATTCAAAATCCAACCTAACTGTCCATCCATCTAAGAACAGTTAGATTATGGCGTACTTCGTTCCCAATTCTGATTGATCAGTCTCAACAGCTGATCAGTGCGTGACCTCTCTTGCCGGAGGCGTGTCGAGACTGACCAATCAGAATTGAGAACGAAGCGCGCCATAATCTAACTGTTCCTAGATGGATGGACAGTTAGGTTGGATTTTGAATCGCCCGGCAAAGGTAAAAAATTGCACAAATTCACCAATTTGACGACGGGAATATATAAAGTGATACTTGTAGAATATTCTGATGTATTTTGTTTGGTGGTAAACTGTTTATTTCTCGATTCACCCAAAGTCCGTTTCACGCCTTGATGTGGATTTATATAAAGCATGGGGTTATATATAGAGACCCCATATTTCGACACTTCACCGTAATACCACCGCCCACACCCCCCAAAACTCTTGTCTCGCGGGCCTGTGATCCGGCGGAGAACAGACTGGAGAAATCTGATAAATTAGAGGTTTTCATACCACTTCGGAAACAGATATTGCCTGAGCTTACAAAAGATATAGGTATGAATAACTTTCGTATCACCCAAGAGGCGTTGTAGATTTGGAATTTTGAACAAGTAGGGCAGCACATGACTCGAAAATGACGGGTTACGTCGGTAGAGTTTAGCTGATTGGAAATTCCCTCTTGCAGTTGCCGAAAGTAGGCTGAAAATGGATACACACGATCCCAGGGTCAGTCTTACCGCGTACAGATGATCGAGATGGTTACAGGTTGATTCTATATATGACCGAAACAGATCGATTATTCGTTCATTACATCTAAGCTATGGGGAAAAGAACCTTATGAGTGCCTGTATGATTGCCTGTAAGAGTAGGACGTTGCACAGATCAATGGGGTAAAATACAAATTATATATTGACGCTGGCTGAACTGCTCTCAGGATGATATATCCTGTATGGTGTTCGGATGTTCAACCAGCTTACAACGACTGTCCAGAAACAATTTTCAAAGTATGCCAATACCACATCCCAGCAAAGAATATCTGACCAGCATGCATATACGAAAGAAAAAAACATACTAAATGTTCACTGTGTCCAGACAACATTCCAGCGAAGTCTAGCAGGATAAAACTTGTGGCGAGGAAATGCTCATTTGTATATGGCATATCTTAGCAAAAACAACTATCCACTCTGAGCATACGTCCGACGTCATAGCAAAAAATAATGAAATATAACTTACTGACATAAAGCCTTCACTCTGAGCATATATCCGAGGTCACAGCAAAGAATATTGAAATAGAAGTTACTGACATAAATCCATACAATGTTCACTCTGAGCATACATGTACCATGACTATTATACCTAAAAATCCTGAAATATAACTTACTGCCATGAAGTCACACGTATAGGCAGACGTGGACGGGACAGGGAGGGGATGGAAAAATATCCCCCCCCCGCCCACCAGGATTTTTTTTGCAATTTTAGATTAGATTTAACGCTCGAAAGGGGTGAATATTTCGGAATAAAAACATGTCACAAGATCTACAGAATAATGCCAACAAGGGTTTTTCAATGAAATTTCCCCCACGTTGCTTCGAAAATAATTCACCGATATAAATTTTAAACATTTTCCATCCAATTTCATGTAAAACGATCAATACTTGTATACTTCTGATGATGTGGACGGGGGACGGGTGTAGGCCTAGATACACATCTCTGAGAATTTGGGAATTTCAAACAATTCTCTATCTGATCCGTTTCAAGGCACTTCATGCAGTCACAACTATTGGGGTGGGGGGCGGGCCAAGGATGGGAGGGCGATGACAAAGTCTCGCCTCTCTTCTACCTCCAGGCAGCTCCCACAGCATTCTATTCATATCGGAGGTGGGCCCCCTCCCCTAACCCATGGCCAACCTTCTCACAACGCATGCTCCATTTAACAATCTCACTCCACTTATCCCTGCTCCTATACAGAGGAAGATGACCTTTACGACATGGATATGGCGTGTGGGGATACACCCTCGCACACATCACGTTATATTTGATTCCAATCGAACAAGTACCTCGGTTTTGCACATGCATGAGTGAACGACTTTTCATATGCCCGATCAAAGGGGGAAATATTCTCAAGATCATTCTACTTAACGCTAGGTTAACAGAGGTATGATGCAGAATTGAAAGTAATCGGAACCACTATATGAGGTCACTTCCGGCGATGTGCTGCTTGTGCGGGAAAACTGTTCCAAAATCTGACTGGTGGCTGGGGTATCACTCGACACGGCCTTGGATAATGTACGACATTAGTACCTCGTGGCGCACTGCTAGGACTCCATATTGGCATCCATGTTGAAGGCACAGCATCACGCGGAAACTCCGAACAGCGCGTGTCAGCTGTATGACTTCCGTTACCATGTAGATCAGCTTTAGACACAAAACCAGGAGAAACACCTCAAATTAGAAGAGATCCTTCGGTGATATATTCAAGGGAATATCCATTTCGTTTGGATATATATTCTATCTCCTGTGTCATAACAAATATTATTACCAGTACATTCGAAATAAATTTTGAATCCATTAGGGTATAATTTGCCGATCGACTGTTCATGCATCCGCGTTAGTGGTTTGATTTTAAGTCATGAGTGCTAGGGGATTCCGCTTGTCACATCTGGAGATTCAGGAAATTCATGTTGTTGGCTTCCGAGCGTACAATCTGTCCCCTTCGTGGATTTCCGCTCGGCTATCCCGAATGGGGTATCAATATGCCCCAGTGGGGTGGTTGTGCAGATCTTCTTTCTCAGAATTCAAATTATCTCGCGATTTCCAATGGTACCCCCAGGCCATTTCAGCAGAGTGTCAAAACAGGATTTCGTGTAGTCCCTTTCAGCTATTAATAAAAGTCTTTGATCGCATTTTTTTTATGTTTGAGAATCCACAGCAGGAGTTTTCAAGAGTGTGGTGACATTGACTGGTTTTATTGACACAAATAAAATTGTGCAACAACAATGGATGTAGCCTAAGGCTACAGGTGTTCGGATATTGGATATTTTGGTTTTATTGCGCAAAGTAGAAGACGAAATAAGTGACACATTTCCAAAGCGAAGAAGACAAAAAAAAGTTCGACATTTATATGTGTAGCGTCTCATATATTCACTAAGACGAAAACTCCTGCGGGATTTTAACCTGTAGTTCAACTATTAGAAACATAATATTTTATCAGTGTTTCGTTGTCTTCTACAGAGCATTTATGGAATAATAAATCTCGTACGTACATGTACATCTAAAAATAAAAGTATATAATAATACACAAGGCGGTTAACCAATATATTGCCTTGGCACATTGCTGAGCTTCCTGCTCACAATGACGAGTTGGCAGCAATTTTCTCATCTGAAGAAAACTTGTACAAAACTGCCGGTACCGGACACCTATAATGCATGCATTATCTCGAGAGACAGAATGGCTGACAAGGCTAAAAACCTCTCTAGTTAGTGGAATTCGAAATCGCTATAACTGCACGAGATGATGAAGACCCGAAGCAATCCCATGAAACGGGACATTTTAGGCGTTCCACATTTACACTTCATCCACCGCCTTTGTTCGATTTGATGGTTTAACAATTGCTTCAGATTGACCAATAACAAAACTGTAGTAATATATTCGAGCTGTGGGAATAATTATCAGCATGATTATATAATATATCCCTGTTGATCAATGTGATAGCAAAAAGCACTTCTCTAATAAGGAGGCTACTGGAATTTGTTGTTATCAACTAAAGGCTCATCTTCAGTTTATCAAGCTAATTTCTACGTTCCCACTTCGAACCTAATGGGAATGTAGAAACTGGCTTGATAAGATGAAGATGCTAAAGACTTGGCAAGCTACAATCCGATTCGAACCAGATCCAATAACCGATCATTCTATAACTGAATCTAACCCTCTCCCTATCATGAGTCTGTTCCTGTACGAACATCTGCAGAAGTTCCGGAAATTCTCGACTCTCGTAAATAGTAAGACGGAGAGTGAATTCAAATTTGAATTGCGTGAACTTAACAACCAATCAACATCGCGAAATGTCCCCACGTGATGGTGTGTTCATATCACCCCGACGTAGAAACCGTACAGTTCCTTCCTTCGCAACTTGAGTAGGATAATTTAATTTAATAAATTTAAAGCACATTTCAGTTAAATATAATTATTCACCACTTTTCATAATGGTGGTCATATATTTGGTGCAGGAAGGCAATTCTAAATTTGTTTTGTTTCAAACTGGCCAGTTTTCCCTGGCCAGGTCACATATCTCGGTGAGTTGGTTGTGCAAGAAGATATATGTTCCGTTGATTGGTCAAATGTGATGTAACTGTACGGTTATTTCGTGAGAGAAGATCACCGAATAGCCTTGAGATCGGAAGGAGGTCAGATCGAGTTAGAGATTCGGTTTCTGGATCTGTATTTTATCAGACTGGGCAAGCTAATATTGTTCCTCAGACTTTGCTTTAATTAAGCGATTATTCCCAGTTTATGAACACGACCTTAGTTTTACTGTCAAGGGGATGGATTGTCAAAAGAAGATGAAACTATAATCCAGGATTTGCTGCACAATCGTGCTACATCAGATAATGGACCAGATAAATGATTTCAGTATATCAGGCATCAGTGCACCGTAATCCCATCCATTTCGCTCGCACATTTATCTCGCATAAATATCTGCTGAAAACTTATTAGTCATATCTGTAAATGCATTTACCGAACATGTTACCTGGCAGGGTTGAATGAATGTCTACTTTGCCATGCGCATCAGCTCATCCGTAAGGCGAGAATTTTCTGTTAAAATTATCTTGTTTTTTCATTTCATTTTCGTCTTCACTCACCTCCTGAGTAGGAGGGAGAGACAGAGAGAGGAGGGCTTAGGGCGTTATTGATCTACTTACAACCGGTGACGTCAACAGGTCACTTTCGGCCTACCTTTGTGAGGTCACTCCCGGTTCCGGTCACGTGATCGGAAGTGCACAATAGTGGAAATGCGCACAATAGCGGAAATCATGCGCAGGGTTAAAGGTCGCTTAATGTCACATGACCGGAACCGGAGGTGACTTCACAAACGTCAGACGGAAATGATCTGTTGGCGCCACCTGTCGGAAGTAGGTCAATAACGCCGTAACTCCCTTTCTATACTACTCTCTGGTAAACATGTTCACGTGTAAACTGGATGGAAAATCGGAAGTAGTAATCGAGGCGGACACTGGGCTCCAGGTTAGGACTTTCGTCTCCTGGAAGCCAGTGTCCCAGGACATCCAAATCCAGACCTGAATGCCCGACGGACAATTAAATCCAGATCTTAGTGTCTTGAGACACATACGTCTAGACGCGAGTGTCCCCCGGACACTGGATGCATGGGGCCACCGTTTCCATTACACCGGGTTAAGCGGAATTAGACACAATTACGAAACATAACGCCATGGATATTGCACGCTACACTCGTACTTTGCTATCAGCATGAAATATGTATCGCCAAATTTGAGAAACCTTCAGATGATAGCCCCGTTTTATCAGTTTCTGCAATAATGTTTTGTGTTTTTGATTAAAATCGCCACAATTAACACAGATCTAGCAAATGCTACTAGGCGAAATATGTATACGCTATATGCAGGTCCAACTGGAATATTGCTGTTCAGAAAGGAATAGATTACGATGTCGAAATTGTGATCATCTCTTTTGTCGTAAAGTCGACGAGAGAGAAGGTCCGCTTCATTGTTATAGAGATTTAGGTCTAAATATGATGTGCCGTTAAGGCTATCGGAAGATTCCTTCATATCCAATGACCGTGGATATATATCCTTCACTGCGTCATGTATTTAGCGATTATCCACAGCGAGAAGATCGTTTATATAGCATTTGGTGAATGAGATGAAGGAACGGGCTTTGAAATGATCGGTTTTTGAAAGCGCCTGCATATAGTCGTATTCACGAAAGGACAGATTTAGTTCAGCCCAAAAGAACGGTACAATTAGGACTCCTTAATGAAATGGGTGCAAGAAAATCGAATGAGTGAAAACATATAATGGACATGTTGGTGTTACACAGCAAATTAAAAGACGACATAAAGTGACAGTCACAGTCTCCAAAAATGAAGAAGATAGACAGACAGATCTTTTAAACGTAAAGCCTCATATGGAAAAAGGAAACATGTTTGACCTTGCTGAAAATATATAACTATATAACTATCAGGACTACATGTATATATATTCTATATATGACCGAAATAGATCGATTATTTGTTCATTACATCTAAGCTATGGGAAAAAGATGAGTGCATGTAAGAGTAGGACGTTTAACTACACAGATCAATGGGGGAAAATACAAATTATATATTGGCGCTATAGCTGAACTGCTCTCAGGATGATATATCCTGTATGGAGTTCGGATATTCAACCAACGACTGTCCACAAACAATTTTCAAAGTATGCCGATACCACATCCCAGCAAAGAATATCTTACCAGCATGCACATACGAAAGAAAAAAACATACTAAATGCTCACTGTACCTAGACAACATCCCAGCGAAGTCTAGCAGGATAAAACTTGTGGCGAGGAAAAGCTATAGTAAATAATATCAACAGATAGTGACGAAAAGTCATATATAAATGCTCATTTGTATGGCATATCTCAGCAAAAACAACTATCCACTCTGAGCATACGTCCGACGTCATAGCAAAGAATAATGAAATATAACTTACTGACTTAAAGCCTTCACTCTGAGCATATATCCGAGGTCACAGCAAAGAATATTGAAATAGAAGTTACTGACATAAAGCCATACAATGTTCACTCTGAACATACCATGATCATTATACCTAAAAATCTTGAAATATAACTTACTGCCATGAAGTCACACGTAGGCAGACGTGAATGAGACAGGGAAGGGATGGGAAAATATCCCCCTCCCCCCTGGAATTTGTTTGCAATTTTAGATTAGAATTGACGCTTTGAAAGGGGTGAATATGTCGGAATAAAAACATGTCACAAGATCTACAGAATAATGCCAACAAGCGTTTTTCAATCAAATTTCCCCCACGTCGCTTCGAAAATAATTCACCGATATATATTTGTAAACATTTTCCATCCAATTCCATGTGAAACGATCAATACTTGGAACTTCTGATGATGTGGACGGGGGACGGGTGTAGGCCTATACACATCTCTGAGAATTTCAAACAATTCTCTATCTGACCCGTTTCAAGGCACTTCATGCCGTCACAATTATGGGGGGTGGGGGCGGGCCAAGGATGGGAGGGCGATGACAAAGTCTCGTCTCTCTTCTACCTTCAGGCAGCTCCCACAACATTCTATTCATATCGGAGGTGGGCCCCCTCCACTAACCCATGGCCAACCTTCTCACAACACATGCTCCATTTAACAATCTCACTCCACTTATCCCTGCTCCTATACAGCGGGAGATGACCTTTACGACATGGATATGGCGTGTGGGGATACACCCTCGCATACATCACGTTATGTTTGATTCCAATCGAACAAGTACCTCGGTTTTGCACATGCATGAGTGAGCGACTTTTCATATGCCCGATCAAATGGGGAAATATTCTCAAGATCATTCTACTTAACGCTAGGTTAACAGAGGTATGATGCAGAATTGAAAGTAATCGGGACCACTATATGAGGTCATTTCCGGCGATGTGCTGCTTGTGCGGGAAAACTGTTCGAAAATCTGACTGGTGGCATGGGCGTCGCTAGGATTTTTCAAAGGGGGGTCGATTATCATAGCACTTTAGGCGAGGGTCCAGGGGCCGCCTAGGCCCCGGAAGCTCCGGGGTCCTAGATCGCCGGAGATGCGTTCTAAGCGTTTTCCCGGAATTAAATCTGAACATAAGGTATGCAGATTTAGGGTTATATTATACAGCTCTGGGACCTTAGATGGCCCGAGATGCATTCTGAGCGATTTCCAACAATTAAACTAACACGTCATTTGTCAAATATCAGTATTATATTTTATTCTCTTGTCATCTTGAAAACACAATAATAATGCGTCGTGCCGATATACCTCGTAGGGTAACCCAGCATGCATCGATATTGAAAACATCGCATCTCATGCCTTCATCCATTTGACGTTTTAGTTATATTTAAAACGTATACAAAACGATGACTTACAGTTCTTGGGAGGGAAACCAATATGCCTACAGATACGATTCATTTACACAAAGATAAAACAAGAAAATCTTCACATCCACTAGCCAGTTTAGGCCCCGGAAGCTCCGAAGTTCCAGATCTCCAGAGACGCGTTAGTAGTATACAAAGCGTAAATAGACGATTTAGCGCGTCAGTGCGCATGCGCAGAACCTTGGGTGACGTCACAATTGGTGGTGTGCGCATGCGTGTGTGTGTGGGTGGTGGGACAAGATGGCGGCGTGTGTGGATGGTGGGTGGTGGGACAAGATGGCGGCTGTGGATGGTGGGTGGTGGGACAAGATGGCGGCGTGTGTGTGTGGGTGGTGGGACAAGATGGCGGCGTGTGTGGTGGGTGGTGGGACAAGATGGCGGCTGTGGATGGTGGGTGGTGGGACAAGATGGCGGCTGTGGATGGTGGGTGGTGGGACAAGATGGCGGCTGTGGATGGTGGGTGGTGGGACAAGATGGCGGCTGTGGATGGTGGGTGGTGGGACAAGATGGCGGCTGTGGATGGTGGGTGGTGGGACAAGATGGCGGCTGTGGATGGTGGGTGGTGGGACAAGATGGCGGCTGTGGTGCGGGTGGTGGGACAAGATGGCGGCTGTGGATGGTGGGTGTGGGACAAGATGGCGGCATGGGTGGTGGGACAAGATGGCGGCGTGTGTGTGGGTGGTGGGACAAGATGGCGGCTGTGGATGGTGGGTGGTGGGACAAGATGGCGGCTGTGGATGGTGGGTGGTGGGACAAGATGGCGGCGATGGTGGGTGGTGGGACAAGATGGCGGATTATAGAAAAACGTATAAAAGGAGTCGATTTTTAGGGTAGGGAGTATTCATTGCACTACTTTTGCGGAGCACTGTGACTTACCTGACCTGACCAGCCAATCAGAAGCGAGTATTTTGACCTCGTCTGCCTGTATGGAATGCATGTACTGACTTGGTTCTGGGTTTTTTCCATCACGGTTGTGCGCAGGTGTATGACGTCACTTCCGGTCTGCGTGAATCGGGCGTGACCTGGGACTATGGGATGCATGTACTCACTTGGTTCTGGGTATTTGTCATCACGGGGAGGTCACGTGATCAGTTCAAGGTCATATCCATTTTTTTCCATCACGGTTGTGCGCAGGTGTATGACGTCACTTCCGGTCTGCGTGAATCGGGCGTCACCTGGAAAAAGGATTGATCTGTAATCTGTGTTGTTGTTGTTGTTGTTGTTGCTCCCTTTTTTTTTGGACTAACCCATCAGAATAGTACGTATCACGGACTACACCCGTAGAGCTACATCTGGTCTATAAAACACGTCCCTCTGAATCCCACACCTTCATTTCTACAGAGCCATGGCGGAGATCCAGCCCCATGCGACTCGCATTTTACAGTATGCCACCGTCGTGAATTCATTCACGGGTTACTGAGCAGTGGTCCGGTCCATGTTTGCAGATGGCGACGACAACGAGGGACGACGCCAGATCCTGAACGAGTTCACAGAAGCGGTCCTCCACAGAGTGCACTCGATGGAGAGGCGTGCCATCACTCACCACTACTGGACTATGACAGCCATCCTTGATGCTCGCGCTATGGACCAGGAGCGCTCATGCCGGAACCAGCGCCGGCCTCATACTAGTCTGTGCCATATTCACCCTGGCGCTGTGGTATTGACACTATAAATACGAGAGATGAGACAGAGTGTGTGTCATTCTCCCTTCGACATTTAGAGCAAGCATGTCAACCTACCTACGAGCCATCCTGCCTCTTACACCCAGTGTGAGGTTATACATCTATCAAGATAAAGTCATCCTCGTGAAAGACGATGAAGCTATTTACTGGACGCCCGCTGAGATGCTATCGAATACGGTGACGCTACAGCGTGATGGCTGGACTAAATTTAAACGGGTGTTGGGCGGTGAGTTGGACGGAGACCTCATCCACCTGGACAATGCCATCTACGTATATTCCGTACCTCCCGTCCACATACGCCTGGGCCGCTACCAAGAGCCTACGCGAAGTATCCTGCTAACTCCCTCTGTGTGGTCAGCCTTGGAGAAAATAGTGCCTATTGTGGACCAGTTATTTACACTGGACGACCGATCACCCGACCAATTAGCGTGGGTTCGTGCTATGGAAGACGCGGCGGCTGAACCCCATGAACAACTACATGAACCCGACGACGATGCCATTGATTACCTCGCTAGACTCAGTCAGCCCAATGACATGACCACCTGATCCTTTGATCTCACGGGGTTCTCCCTATAAATACGAGAGACAGTGAAATCTGGTACCATTCACGTACTGACCATGACGGAGCATATAGTACTGGCGTATTTCAGCTTGACCCCGAGGTTTTCCTGCACGTGTATGCGGATAAGGTCGATATCATGGAGGAGGTGGTGGGAGACACGGACCCTACACAACCGTGCCCGGCTCACATTCGTCTGTCCCGGGAGGGCTTGACCAAATTCAAACGGGTGTTGTCTGGTGAACTGGACGGCGACCTCATCCACTTGTGTCACGATGTGTACATCCGACGCGGCCCTTTCTTTGCTCAATTAGCTCGGCTAGATGGGGGTACAGTGCATTTTACCCTTCACCCTGATCTATGGTCTCCATTGGAAGATGCCGTGGTAGATGTGGATGAAGTGCTTATCAAGCGGTCATCAGACGAGTTGGACTGGTCATTTACCATGGCCACTGTGGAAGTCCGCGAAGAAAATCAGAAAGAAACTCCGGCCCAAGATATACCCGTTATAAATAAACGATAGAGCCAGGGTCCATCATCATTTTGTCACCATGAAGCGCTGGGAGAAGG